>RJWK010045032.1:0-18163 GCA_004363435.1 Platanista minor | reverse complement strand
ATAGTTCTCTCAGGGTATATGCCCAATAGTGAGATCGCTGGGTCGCATGGTAGTTCTATTTTTAGTTTAAGGAACCTCCATAGAGTTCTCCATAATGGTGATATTAATATACATTCCCACCAAAGAATGCAAGAGGGTACCCTTTTCTCCACACCCGCTCCAGCATTTATTGTTTGTAGATTTTTTGATGATGGCCATTATGACTGGTGTGAGGTGATACCTCATTGTAGTTCTGATTTGCATTTCTCTAATGATTAGTGATGCTGAGCATCCTTTCATGTGTTTGTTGGTAATCTGTATATCTTCTTTGGAGAAATGTCTATTTAGGTCTTCTGCCCATTTTGGGATTGGGTAGTTTGTTTTTCTAATATTGAGCTGCATGAGCTGCTTGTGTATTTTGGAGATTAATCCTTTGTCAGTTGCTTCATTGGCAAATATTTTCTTCCATTCTGAGGGTTGTCTTTTTGTCTTGTTTATGGTTTCCTTTGCTATGCAGAAGCTTTTAAGTTTCATTAGGTCCCATTTGTTTATTTTTGTTTTTATTTCCATTTCTCTAGGCGGTAGGTCAAAAAGATCTTGCTGTGATTTATGTCATAGAGTGTTCTGCCTATGTTTTCCTCTAAGAGGTGTATAGTGTCTGGCCTTACATTTAGGTCTTTAATCCATTTGGAGTTATTTTCGTGTATGGTGTTAGGGAGTGTTCTAATTTCATTCTTTTACATGTAGCTGTCCAGTTCTCCCAGCACCGCTTATTGAAGAGGCTGTCATTTCTCCATTGTATATTCTTGCTTTCTTTTTCAAAGATAAGGTGACCATGTGTGTGGATTTATCTCTGGGCTTTCTATCCTGTTCCATTGATCTATATTTCTGTGTTTGTGCCAGTACCATACTGTCTTGATTTCTGTAGCTTTGTAGTAGTATAGTCTGAAGTCAGGGAGCCTGATTCCTCAAGCTCCGTTTTGCTTTCTCAAGAATGCTTTGGCTATTCGGGGTCTTTTGTGTTTCCATACAAATTATGAAAAACTTTTGTTCTAGTTCTGTGGAAAAGGCCATTGATAGTTTGATAGGGATTGTATTGAATCTGTAGATTTCTTTGTGTAGTATAGTCATTTTCACAATGTTGATTCTTCCAATCCAAGAACATGGTATGTCCCTCCATCTGTCTGTATCATCTTTAATTTCTTTCATCAGTGTCTTATAGTCTTCTGTATACAGGTCTTTTGTCTCCTTAGGTAGGTTTATTCTTAGGTATTTATTTTCTTTGTTGAAATGGTAAATGGGAGTGTTTCTTTAATGTCTCTTTCAGGTTTTTCATCATTATTCTATAGGAATGCAAGTGATTTCTGTGCATCAATTTTGTATTCTGCTACTTTACCAAATTCGTTGATTAGCTCTAGTAGTTTTCTGGTAACACCTTTAGGATTCTCTATGTATAGTATCATGTCATCTGCAAACAGTGACAGTTTTACTTCTTCTTTCAGATTTGGATTCCTTTTATTTCTTTTTCATCTCTGATTGCTGTGGCTAAATCTTCCAAAACTTTGTTGAGTAACAGTGGTGAGAGTGGGCAACCTTGTCTTGTTCCTGATCCTTGTGGAATTGTTTCAGTTTCTTACTACTGAGAACGATGTTGGCTCTGGGTTTGTCATATACGGCCTTTGTTATGTTGAGGTAAGTTCCCTCTATACCTACTTTCTGGAGAGTTTTTATCATAAGTGGGTGTTGAATTTTGTTGAAAGCTTTTTCTTCATCTATTGAGATTGTCATATGGTTTTTAACCTTCAGTTTGTTAATATGGTGTATCACATTGATTGATTTGCATATATTGAAAGATCCTTGCATTCCTGGGATAAACCCCACTTGATCATGGTGTATGATCCTTTTAATGTGCTGTTGGATTCTGTTTGCTAGTATTTTGTTGAGGATTTTTGCATCTATGTTCATCAGTGATATTGGCCTGGAGTTTTCCTTCTTTGTGACATCCTTATCTGGTTTTGGTATCAGGGTGATGGTGGCCTCATAGAATGAATTTGGGAGTGTTCCTCCCTCTGCTAAGCTTTGGAAGAGTTTGAGAAGGATAGGTGTTAACTCTTCTCTAATGTTTGATAGAATTTCCTTGTGAAGCCATCTGGTCCTGGGCTTTTCTTTTGTTGGAAGATTTTTTATCACAGTTTCAATTTCAGTGTTTGTGATTTGTCTGTTTATATTTTCTATTTCTTCCTGGCTCAGTTTCGGAAGGTTGTGCTTTTCTAAGAATTTGTCCATTTCTTCCAGGTTGTCCATTTTTTGGTGTGCAGTTGCTTGTAGCAATCTCTCACGGCCCTTTGTATTTCTGCAGTGTCAGTTGTTACTTCTCCTTTTTCATTTCTAGTTCATTGATTTGGGTTTTCTTCCTTTTTTTCTTGATGAGTCTGGCTAATGGTTTATCAATTTTGTTTGTCTTCCCAAAGAACCAGCTTTTAGTTTTACTGATATTTGTTATCGTTTCCTTCATTTCTTTTTCATTAATTTCTGATCTGATCTTTATGATTTCTTTCCTTCTGCTAACTTTGGCGATTTTTGTTCTTCTTTCTCTAGTTGCTTTAAGTGTAAGTATAGGTTGTTTATTTGAAATTTTTCTTGTTTCTTGAGATAGGATTGAATTGCTATAAACTTCTCTCTTAGAACTGCTTTTGCTGCATCCCATAGGTTTTGGGCTGTCGTGTTTTCATTGTCATTTATTTCTAGGTATTTTTTGATTTCCTCTTTGATTTCTTCAGTGATCTCTTGGTTATTTAGTAGTGTATTGTTTAAACTCCATGTGTTTATATTTTTTACAGTTTTTTTTCCTGTAATTGATATCTAGTCTCATAGCATTGTGGTCTGAAAAGGTACTTAATACGATTTCAATGTTCTTAAATTTACCAAGGCTTGATTTGTGACTGAAGATATGATGTGTCCTGGAGAATGTTCCATAAGCATTTGAGAAGAAAGTGTATTTTGTTTTTGGATGGAATTTCCTATAAATATAATTTAAGTCCATCTTGTTTAATGTGTCACTTAAAGCTTGTGTTTTCTTATTTATTTTCAATTTTGTTGATCTGTCCATTGGTGAAAGTAGGGTGTTAAATTCCCCTACTATGACTGTGCTACTGTCGATTTCCCCTCTCATGGATGTTAGCATTTGCCTTATATAATGAGGTGCTCCTATGTTGGGTGTGTGAATATTTACAATTGTCATATCTTCTTCTTGGATTGATCCTGGAACATTATGTAGTGTCCTTCTTTGTCTCTTGTAATAGTCTTTATTTTAAAGTCTATTCTGTCTGATATGAGAATTGCTACTCCAGCTTTCTTTTGATATTCATTTGCATGGAATATCTTTTTCCATTCCCTCACTTTCAGTCTGTATGTTGTGTCCCTAGGTCTGAAGTGGGTCTCTTGTAGACAGCATATATACGGGTCTTGTGTTTGTATCTACTCAGCCAGTCTATGTCTTTTGGTTGGAGCATTTCATCCATTTACATTTAAGGTAATTATCAATATGTATGTTCCTATTACCATTTTCTTAATTGTTTTGGGGTTGTTTTGTGGGTCTTTTCCATCTCTTGTGTTTCCTGCTAAGCGAATTTCCTTTAGCATTTGTTGTAAAGCTGGCTTGGTGGTGCTGAATTCTCTTAACTTTTGCTTGTCTGTAAAGGTTTTAATTTCTCCGTTGAATCTGAATGAGATCCTTGCTGGGTAGAGTAATCTTGGTTGCAGGTTTTTCTCCTTCATCACTTTAAATAAGTCTTGCCAGTCCCTTCTGGCTTGCAGAGTTTCTGCTGAAAGGTCATCTGTTAACCTTATTGGGATTCCCTTGTATGTTATTTGTTGCTTTTCCCTTGCTGCTTTTAACAATTTTTCTTTTTATTTAATTTTTGATAGTTTGATTAATATGTGTCTTGGCGAGTTTCTCCTTGGATTTATCCTTTATGGGACTCTCTGAACTTCCTGGACTTGATTGACTATTTCCTTTCCCATATTAGGGAAGTTTTTGACTATAATCTCTTCAAATATTTTCTCAGTCCCTTTCTTTTTCTCTTCTTCTTCTGGGACCCCAATAATTCAAATGTTGGTGCATTTAATGTTGTCCCAGAGGTCTCTGAGACTGTCCTCAGTTCTTTTCATTCTTTTTTCTTTATTCTGCTCTGCAGTAGTTATTTCCACTGTTTTATCTTCCAGGTCACTTATCCATTCTTATGCCTCAGTTATTCTGCTACTGATTCCTTCTAGAGAATTTTTAATTTCATTTATTGTGTTGTTCATCATTGTTTGCTCTTTAGTTCTTCTATGTTCTTGTTAAATGTTTCTTGTATTTTCTCCATTCTATTTACAAGATTTTGGATCATCTTTACTATCATTACTCTGAATTCTTTTTCAGGTAGACTGCATATTTCCTCTTCATTTGTTTGGTCTGGTGGGTTTTACCTTGTTTCTTCATCTGCTGTGTGTTTCTCTGTCTTCTCATTTTACTTAACTTACAGTGTTTGGGGTCTCCATTTCACAGGCTGTAGGTTCATAGTTCCAGTTGTTTTTGGTGTCTGCTCCCAGTGGCTAAGGTTGGTTCAGTAGGTTGTGCAGGCTTCCTGGTGGAGGGGACTAGTGCCTGTGTTCTCGTGGGTGAGGTTGGATCTTGTCTTTCTGGTGGGCAGGACCACATCCAGTGGTGTGTTTTGGGGTGTCTGTGACCTTATTATGATTTTTGGCAGTCTCTCTGCTAATGGGTGGGGTTGTGTTCCTGTCTTGCTAGTTGTTTGGCATGGGGTGTTCAGCACTGGAGCTTGCTGGTCGTTGAGTGGAGCTGGGTCTTAGTGTTGAGATGGAGATCTCTGGGAGAGCTATCGCTGATTGCTATTGCATGGGGCCGGGAGGTGTCTGGTGGTCCAATGTCCTGAACTCAGCTCTCCCACCTCCGAGGCTCAGGCCTGTCACCCGGCTGGAGCACCAAGACCCTGGCAGCCACACAGGTTTTAATTCTTCTTATTTTCCACAGTTCTACTTCCATCTGTGTTTCAGCCTGTCACACAGCTGCTAGTGTTGGAGGGTCTCCTGCAAAGGCAAGGGGTGGCTGTGGCTCACCGTAGGGACAAGGACACTGGCAGCAGAAGTTCTGGGAAGTACTCATTGGTGTGAGCCCTCCCGAAGTTTTGATAATATAGTTTTTATTTTTGCAATAAATCTTTTCAGCAGCAGTGAGCAGAGCCAGGAATATATCTGGTCAACAAAATAATGTCAAACACAGTCCTCTTAAATTCTGACTGCAGCATCAATAAAATAAAATTATAATGATGGAGCAGAAAAGGAAATTAAAAAACAGAATTTTGGAGACAAGAAGACAAATAGTCAACTGGCAATCAAATTGGAAAACTGAAGAAAGCTGAAAATTAAACCAACTGTGGAGAAAGGTAGCTTAAGATTCATCAAAATGTCCAAGAATTGATGAAACCCTCTGAAAGTGGGGGATGAAGAGAATGCTGACACACGGAGACCGGCTGAAGGATGTGTGAAAAGTGGTTGGGTGTCTATAGCCCCTCTCCTATGCCATATACTTGCGCCAGCTGCTCATCCCCAACCCTGGCAGAAGTCTGGAGTTTTATTCTCTGGAGAGGGTAAAATGCAGTGTTTCTGTATTTGATACACTCGAACATAGTCACAGATGTATTCTTTCAGAAGCAGAAACACTCACGACTGACTCACACAGGATACATGAGATTTTCTCCAACAGGCATTCGGAAAAAAGAAAAGAAATCTGAGTCTCGGCCGCCCTCCTTCTACTGACACAGTAAACTCCCAATTACATTGTTTTAAACCACTAATTTTGTTGCAAGTGTTATAGCAGCAATAAGAAACAAATGCAAGCACGTTCCATGGTGTATTATTTAATGTAGCTTTTTAATTTCCCCCAAGAAAACTGTGATTCAGCTTTTACCTCACAGGAACAGACATGCCAGAGCATCCCAAGCATGCGAATTAGTGGGGTATTGATGCAGTGCTGCAGAGACACTGACGCTTTGAGGGGACCAACTAAGAAATTAAGCATTTATTAAAATTTCACAGAGCTATGACATCAGAGTAGCCCCTTTCCAAATCAACTGGATGGAATGTAGAGGGTGGCAAAGTATGTCCTCTTGGTTCAGACACTACGTCCTCCAGGCTTTGCCCTTTCACATGTTCTGTGGCTGCTCAGCCTTGCCCAAATGTGGCATTTCATGGTCATGAATCCCAAACACCCAATTTTCCAAACCCCCCTGTAGTCTCTAAACTTCTAAAGGGCAGGCATTATGTCTTATTAAGTGTTATGTTTTGACTGTAGTGAGAACGACAGAATGGATAATCAACAAATATTGGCTGAAGTGAATTTAATTAAGAGTGGAATGGATTGAGGAACTGAAGACCTCTCAGGGGAAGTTGGTAGGGAAACTTAATAATGTTTTGTGTTCACTCTAATAAATAATAAGTCATAAGCTAAAGGAAAACAATATTGGCTATGGTCTACTTTTAAAGAGCAAATACTCAGCAAGTTATATTTATTAGTATTATTGTTTATTTATTATTACAAAATCTCTGCAGACTCTAGGCCACTGGCTCTGCTTCTCTTCACGTTCCAATGTCCACTCTGTTCCCTGTCCCCTCTCCCCTACATAGAATGAATTGTCATTTGAAAAATATTAAAATTCAAGTTCTTGTGGATTGTGGGAAATGTAGAGGGAGAAATTTACATATGCTAGAATTTTTCAAGGAGAAAGTAGTTTTTGTTCGGGGAGTGAGATATATAGATACAGATGATATAGATATGATATATGTTCTAAGAGCCTATTTCCTACTTTAATTTTAGGGCAATTCAGAAGGAAAAGTGGAATCTGTAGAGCTCATGATGATGTATCACTAAGGGAATGAAATGAAACAAGAGAGCTGGCATTAGAGCATTAAGGCAAAGTGTCCAGTGAAGATTGGGGATGGGGGATATTTGGTGGAAGCTAGAAATAAATTAGAAAAAGTCAGAGGTCAGAATCAGACGAGACGATGTGCAGAATTAACTGGGGTCAAGACAAGTGTTTGGTCCAAAATTAGGTGGACGACAAGACCTGGGAACCACGCTGGGGGAAGAAGCTCCTGGCCTAGCAAGACGGGGTTGTCCAGGAGCGCTGTGAGGAGACTCAGGAAGCAGGGCCAGTGATGCAACGGATGCTGCTCTATGCTCTGCTCCATGCTGTTCATGTCTCCTGGGAGGTAGGGGTTAATTTCCACAAGCTTAACCTTGACTCTGATAAAGAAGTGTGAGGAGATACCTGGGAGTACGTGGTGAGGTGACAAGTTTGGGACAAGAGACAGATGTACTGATAGAAGGTCAGGCAGCAGTGGACAAAGGTCGTGGGATGGGCGTGGCCATGTGGAGAAGGCTTGCAAAGCTCATCTTGGAGACCTGCTTAATCAAAAAGTGTGAACCACCCTATGCTGACATTTTTTAGCACAATAAAGATCTCCGTAACAAGCAAACAAAATGTTCAAAATAAACAGAAAGTTTCCTGGACATATTTGAACATAAGCAACAAGAAGTCATTTAACTAAGACAGAGAGCAAGAAACAAATAACAAACTTCTTAATGCAGACTTAAAATAAAATGAATGTTTTAAGGCATCTTTTTTTTCTGTAAAACTTTTGGACATTGAATTCCAACTAATAGAGCAGAAAGAACTAAAAGAGTATGGTAAAATAAAACAGATCTCAGGTACCTAAAAATATCTTTGAATAAAATAAGCAGAAAGTCTCTGAAGAGAAGTCAGTGTCAGCAGTATTTACAAGTTGGCACTTATGAGCTCTTTAATAGGACCATTTCTGTGCTGGTTCAGCATTCATTACTACAGTTCCATGGAAGGTGACATAAATAATTGCATCAGACCTGAAAATATTTTGCTTTCATAGATGTCTACTCATTTTGAAATTAACATATAGCAAATGAAGGCAATTTGTATTAATGCATGCTCTGCCTATAATTTATTTTTGTCAGCTCTTTCTAGAGTTAAATGTTCTTAGCAAATTTGCCATCGTAGCATAAGCATTGTAATAGGCAATTCTAAACTACAGTGATTGGAAACCAGATATATTTTAATCATCAAGCTTTTCCTGCAAAATTTAGTTTGCATAGCTGAAATCAGGGACATGAAGCTCTATCCCCTAGCCTTCTCCCGCTCCTTTTCTATTTTTCTATATCGTGAAAGGAACTGAATTATCGGTTCTGGTTCTGAATGCAGTAGCCCAAGGAACAGAGTTTTTCTTTTCAATATGAAATGCTTGTTGACAATTGATGCTTCTTTGCCTATGCTCTTGGTCACTTGGACCAGTTATCTCCATGCACAGTGCATAAGTGGGGACTTTGTAATATCCCTGCTTGTCTTCCACTGTGGGAATCTTACTGTTATTCTGAACTGAATGCTTAAGTCAAAGCTATAGGACTTACATTTAATTTTGTACTTCATTTGAAGAGCACCTGTTAAACAAACTTGTAGTGGAAATAATATTTCAAGCAAATACTCAGAGTGCTTAGATGAACACTGTTTTCAAGCACCTTCAAGTGTCTAGAAGCATCTATTTCCTTGTAAACACTTGGCTTTCTAATTGGAAGTTACTCTTCTTTATTAAGTAGTTTCCTTATGAACCCCTTTAAGATGCATTGTTTCAAGTGTGGCTCTGTTTAATATCTGCACATATGAAAGTAACAAAATAAGGCTCCTTGAGAATATTTGAAAATTCAACTTCCAACTAGATAAAATGGGGGCTATCTGATTAACGTATGTATGTATTAATTCACTCTGTAAATACCTATATGTTGAGGAGCTGCTCTGTGCCAGGCACTTGGGCACATGGGGAGGGAAAACTTCATCACCTCAACCTTTATGTGACTTGCAGTAATTCAGGTGTAACGTGTGAAGGTTCCAGTGGAGATGCAAAGATGCAAGTATGAAGCTTTATCTTCCTTCCTCAAGGAGGCCATGATAAATGAGAAGACTGAAATACGTTTGTACAAATAATTAAAATATGAGCTTTGCTTTATGTTTTGCAAATACCCCTCTAATACTATCTCCAACTACCTAGCAGTTCTTCTGGTCCTTCCCCATCCTGTTGAAGTGGGTACCATTAATATTCTCATTTTCAAGAGAGTTTAAGGAACATGATGCTAGAAGGGAGCAGGGCCAGCACATGTCCTCCTGACCTTGATTTGTGACTGAAGATATGATGTGTCCTGGAGAATGTTCCATAAGCATTTGTCTGACCTTCACACAAGGCTGTCTGTCTTCATGGAATAAATGGTGATTGAAGAGATGTTCAAGCTCTCTGCTCTCAGGACCCCTTGCTCCCTTAACTTGTACTGAGGGCTCTCTAAATTCAGCTGTGCAAATAAAACTAATGTAAACTTTGCCAAGGAAATACTCATGACCAAAGTGATCTAGATTTTAACTACTACTGCTGAGAATTGCTGTTTACAATATTAGTAAAACTGGGACCTTTATAAAATATTTATTTATGCAGTTTGAAATGGCAAAGTAAAACCATTACATGTTAACAGACATAATATGTTTTTGTCAAAAATAACTATACTTTCTAAAACAACCAAAAATTAGTGAGAAGATGGAATTGTTTTACATTTTTACAAATGTTTTATTGTCCAGCTTAATAGAAGACAGCTGGATTCTCAAGCTGCTTCTGGATTTAATCTACTGAGATGCCACAAATCATGTAGCCTCTAAACATTTCCACTACACGCTTGTGAAAGAATGAGTTTTTTAAAGGCAAATAATATCTTAGTATTATTAAGTTGTTGTAATTAAGGAAATGGTTTCGACTTTGCAGATCCCTCAAATGTCTCAGGACGGGTTCCCAGGCCATGCTTTGAGAACCATTCACTTATTGATTGCTACCATGCATTCTTGGTTCCATTGCTATCAAGAGAGACATCAAAAGTCTCAAAAGCAGTGAAAGAAGATTGCCATGGGATTTAACTTTTTCCCAACTTTTTATTAAAATTTTTTCAAACAGTGAAATTGACTGGATTTTGTCATGCATGCCCATCTACCCACCACCCAAGTCCTGCCATTATCATTTTACTATTCTTACTTTTCCACACATGTGGACATCAATCCATCCTTCCCTCCATCCATCAAACTATTTTCTTTCTGATGCATTGCCAAACATATTGCAGATATCAGCACACTTCCCACTAAAAACTTCAGCATCTACAGGATTAACTCAATATTTGCATACATGTTTTTTATGTAAATTTTACCAATAATGAAATGCACAAGTCTTCAGCATACATTCACTTAGTTTTGGTGAACACTTGTACCTCTGTAACCCAAACCCCCGTGAAGATATAGAACATAACCATCACCCGAGAAAGCCCTAATTTTGCTTCTCAGTCAATTCACATCTACATTCCCACAGGTGTAACCACTATTCTGATTTTTTCTACCATCGATTAGTTTTGCCTGCCATAAAACTTCATAGAGCATGTACCCTTGCATAAGACTTCTTTCACTTTACATGATGTTGTTTACAATCAATCCATACTATTTCATGTATTATTAGTTTGTTCCTATTTTTGCTCAGTGTAATTCCATAGTAGAAGAATATAATTCCATTGTATAAATGCACCAGAATTTTTTTTCCCTTTTTCTTACTGATGGCCACTTACACTATGTCCAGTTTTCATCTATTTTGAGTAGGGCTGCTATGAACATTGTTTGCACAAATGTTTTTGTGCACACATATCCTCATTGTCCTTTGGTAACTGCCCAGGTATGGAATGGCTGAGAATGTTTAGTGTGTAAGAAAACTGTCAGAGCTCTTCTAAAGTGGTTGTACCTTTTTTCCCACCAATAATGTATGAGAGTTTCGGTTGTTCCAAGTCTCCACCAACATTTGCTGTTTGGGGTCTTTTAAAAATGTTTGACATTTTAGTGAGTATGCAACGGTCTCGTTGTAGTTTTAATTGGCAGTTTTCTGGTGACTGATGATGTTGAAGACTTTGCATGGGCATTTGGTCATTTACATGGGGTATTTCTGATTTGCTTTGTCCTGGGGGGAAGCTGAGAAGTCTTCACGGAAGAGGTGGAAAAGGCTTCCACATGGGAAACCAACCAGGAAGACATCATGGTAGATTTAAAAAAAAAAAAAAAAGGCAGAAATGGTAAACTACCAGGAGTGTGCAAGGAACAGAGAGGAATTTGGATTTGGCTGTAATGTCCAGTGGCCAGTTAAGAGATTAGTGGAACAGTGGAAATAAGGGAGGTGAGTCGGGAGGTGAGTCAGAATCAGAGACAGACTTGAGTTAGGTGGTAGCATCAGGAATGGAAGGGAAGCAGTGGGTGCAGGGCATCAGAGGAGAGTCCATGACTGTTAAAAATGATTAGAGGAGACAATTTTAGTGATGCAAGCAATCTTTTTCAACACTTCAGGCAGTGGGAGTCTTTCAGAGAACTGAAAAATGGGGCTGAAGGCAGGAAGCTCTTATAGAATGCAGAGTAAAGAACAAGGAAGAGAAAAATATAATACCTGATTAGCTGGGGCCACATGGTCAACCTTATTTGGGGTGAGAAAGTCCAGAGTTGACATGCGTTTGGGGATTGGCTGACAGGATGCACTGTGCTTCTGGTCAAGCAGAGCATTTACAGGGACAGGAAAGTTACCTAATTTTTGTTTTGCTGATGTGGCACCCCAGGCAGGAGTCACTCCATCTTGGGCCTAGAAATTTATTTCAACCTGACAGTGGGTCAGGACAACAGAAGAAGACTTCATGACACTCTTAATGAGATGTTTGGGGCAAAGTAAAGGACATCCCAGAAGTGAATCTGCGGCTTTCAGCCCAGATTGACAGGAACGATAATGGTGTCTTTGCCATAAATAAATGAGAATACTTGTTCAAAGCAGAAGACCTGATTGAAAGCCATTTCTCATTTCTGGGTGACTGACCATGGGAAAGTTATTCAACCTAACAAGCCCACAATTTTTTCATTATAAAATGAACACAGTGAGGTCACCTACTTCATAATGCTATGGGGATTACTTCACTTGATCTATTTATTCCTTTGATAAGTACTTATACTCCTGAAATGCAGAAAAGAATGAGTAATACACTGTAAGCACTCAGTAAATGTTAAGTCTCATAATAATACGTAGGAAATTGAAACTCGTTGTTGAGCAGGGGAATTCACTTATACACATTCTGCGTTTGAATTACACTTTAACTTTGACGAGGCACTTTTGCCTCTGTTATTCCATCTAATCCTATTCCCTGGGGTCTGGGTATTGTTATCCCAGTTTAACTCACCTATGGTAGAAGAAAGAGATGAAGAAGTGAGAATCATCTGAAACCATGACCCAGAGGAAGCTCAGCTGGGGAGGGGGAATCATGAAGAGAAGATGTGGATGGAACATGGAGAGGCCTGGATCTGGACAGAGGTGTCCAGGATAGGAGGCACACACAATGTCCAGACTCAGACACGGGGCCTCTTGTTAATTAGAATAACCATTCCGGCCCCCCATGCTTGATTCCCCAAGCAGGATTCACTTTCTCTCCATTAAGGACCAAGAATTTCTTCCTTCCCTTGTCGATGCCCCTTTTTGAGTTCTCCTGCTTCCTTCTGCCAAGACTTAAATGGGACACATTGACTCTCCTATGAAGACAGATGCTCCTACAGGTGAGATCTTGACCACATGGTTCTAACTAACAAAGTAACCAGATAATCCACCAAGTCTGGATGGGTTAGCATCATTACCCTACCGGGCAATAGACTTAAAACTACCAAACAAGGAAAGTTTTATTCAATATGGGATAAGCTCTGTACATAAAAGAAGCTTAAGTAATCCCCTTGGATTGTGCATAAGACTTGAATTAAAACAGGACTTCTCAGAAAAATAAATAAATCGCCTTCAAAACCATAGTTCAGAACATAAAAATATAGAACCATAAAAAGGGGTAACCACTGATGATGCCTCCAATGTACAACTTATTATAAACGGTTTCTGAGAGCAGAATGTTTTCTAAAACTAAGTGTCATGGTCTGAAATGGAATTCTCTGAAAAACAAGTCAGTTAGCATTTATCTGGAGATATTGACTGAGATATATACGATATTTATTTGACAGTCCAATCTCTATACATCTGTCAAGGAGGGATTTTTGTACTTATCTCCTCAGATAAAAATAACTTTTGACCTCAATTCGGGAGACTGCAGTCTCCATCATTATTTTCTAGGTGACAGTGACCTTGCTTGACCTTCTGCCCTGCAGGGCAGGATGGTTCTCCAGGAATCACGTGACCTTTCTTTCTTCTGTCATTCGGTTTCTGAGTCTTGTAATCAGCAGAATAATGATCCAGACATAGATTGTGTGATCTTCCATCTTTTATGCAAATAAAAAAAATGTGTTGTTTTTTTGTTTGTTTGTTTTTCAGTAAGCTTCTCTTGCCAAATAGAGCTGGCTTCACCACTTAGGATTCTGTAATCAGAGAAACTGGCCTCAAGTTCAAAGAGAAAGTATCTTTAACTGTATTGTATCGTAAAGGGCTACTCCAGGCATATCTCTTGGAGGTAACAGAGGATCAAGAGCCAAGTGGAATCCAAAGGTCGTTTTCAACTATTTATGTATATCGTGTCTGCTAACATCTTACTCTGCAGAGCAGCCAGACAGCCATAATCATGGGGTAAGGAAATTAATGAAATAAACTACGCCTCTTTAGTGAGAAAAATATAAAATTTTGTGTCAAAGGGCTTGAATACAGGGAGGGGTGCAGAATGGGAGTGGTTAGTGCTCTCAGCATTCCTCTGTTCACCCTCTGACCAAGATTACCTACACACCTCTGGTGGCAGGTCGGGTTCCCTACAACAGACTCTGAGCAGAGATTTGTGTTCAGAGACTGCTCTCAGGAATAGCCCCTGAAAGGGAGTGAGGGAAACAGACAGGACTGAGCAGAAGGTAAATTTTAAATGCACTGCATTTGCAAAAGCAGTCGTCTTTCAGAATTTTCCCCAACTCGAGAGAAAGGAGATTGGCCTTTCTACCCCATGGGTTAGACAGCTCCCTTCGGAATAATTCCTGAAGATGAATACAGCTGTGAGTCAGCATCTCACACTCAAGACAGCCTAGAGATATCACTGCATCTGGTTAGTCTCATTTCCTGGGGAGAGTTGAAGGAAGGATATTAGTGTGACAAACTAAAACCTCCGACGCTGCAGTGGGTTTAGGATGACAACTGATACTTTCCATCTATTAGGGACTCAATTTTGTGTCCTGCCAACAGATTTATTTGTTGAAGTCCTAGGTGCCCACTGTGATGGTATTTGGAGGTGGGGCCTTTGGAGGTGATTAGGTTTAGATGAGGTCACGAGGATGAGGCCCCATGATGGGATTGGTGCCCTTATGAGAATAGAAAACACAGAGCTTTCTTCTTCTCTCTCTCCTACAAGCCAGGAAGAGAAGCCTCGCTGTGAGAACCGAATCTGTTGACAACATCATCATGGATGTCCAGCCTTCAGAAATATGAGATTCCTATTGTTTCAGCCACTCAGTCAATGGTATTTTATTATGGTAGCTTGAGCTGACTAATACATCGTCTCTCTCTCCTTCTACCCATTCTATATTCCTTTATTCTGAGCTAGTACCTCTAGTAGCCTAAGTGGCTCCCTGGGAGTGTGGCCCAGACCCAGGGATTGAACCCGGGTCATGACAGTGAAAGCCCAGAATCCTAACAACTGGAATGCCAGGGAACTCCCATAGCACATTTTCTTTATTACTTCTCCAAAAAGGAAGATACAAGATACTTGAAACAATTGTCTTATCTACTTGGAAAATATTGTTTATAATGTCATAAACACTGACTGAACAGGGATCAGAGTGCAATGTGATTTTCCAAGACACATTTTATTTATCCCTTGATTAGCAGCCATTCCAGTTGGAGTGTCAGGACCTTCGGATCCTGGCCCATATCAAGGAAGGTCCAGTGAACTAATTGGAAAGCCGTTCTAGACTACTTATTTTAACATATTTTAAAAGTATGTAGTAGTTGAGGAAAGTGGAAAGCATTTTGGAATTTGCTGTGGGATGAACAGTGGAGGAGAAATAATCCATTTAGGTCTAAGGGGCTCTCAACCTTGAAGGTGACTTAAACCATTTCATATGTTAAACCCCTCAGCTATTCTTATTTCCTTGAAGATCTTAAGGCTATTTGACTTCAAAATCCTATTAAAAGCCCATTCCATCTACTCAACAATTTCTCCCATTTCCTTGATTCACAGATGTATGCTTTATCTTTTTAATAATGCCAAAGAAATAATAATCAGGTGAATGCCTAGTAATTTCATAATGCTAAATAAAACTTTAAAATGTTTTGTGTCTTTTGGAATTACATGGTATTCATTAAAGCCACCGTTGTTAAAAGGTTTTGCTTGAGATTTGTTTTAAAAATCCATAGGAAGGTTTTAAGAGTGGTTAGTATCTCTATACTTCTTTTCTTACCAAAGCTAAAACTCCATTTGCAACTAAAATCCTTGCCGGGGCCAAGAGCACAGGAAAGGCCCCACTTAAATAGGCTTCAGGGGAGAAAGAAACTCAGGCTCTTAGGCTGACATTGTGGGGACACAACGGCATGAAGACAATGGGCTGGTGCAGCAGACGCCATGAAATGAATAGAAGAATGATGGGCCATCTCATCCTCTCCCACTGGAGTTCTTAGTCTCTGTTTTATTTTCTATGAAATTCTATCTTGCTGCAAAACATGGAAATTGAGCAATTAGAGGCTCCCAAAACAATATTGTTTTGAAATGAATATACTCACAAGTCATGCTGGACCACGTGGCTCTTACACCAGAAATAAGACCCACAGACCAGACCCTGGACTGAGCAAAGCCAGGAAGACAGTCCCTGGAGCACACTGAAGTCTTTACTCATCAGGGGCACCTTTCAAAAATGTATCTGCCACAGAGGCAGAGAATGGACACGTGGACATGGGGTGAGGGGGAAGGGGAAGGTGGGACGAATTGGGAGATTAGGTTTGACATAAATACACTACCATGTGTAAACTTGATAGCTAGTGGGAACCTGCTGTATAGCACAAGGAGCTCATCTCGGTGCTCTGTGACAACCTAGGTGGGTGGGAGGGAGGTCCAAGAGAGAGGGGATATATGTGAACATATAGCTTATTCATTTCACTGTACAGCAGAAACGAACACAACATTGTAAAGCAATTATACTCATATCTATCTATCTATTTATCTATCTATCTATCTATCTACCTATATCTGCCATCTAGTGTCAAGTGTTCTGTGCAGGGAAACAATGTTGCACAGCCCTCATCCTTAACATGTAAGGATTAGTTTGTTTTTCATTCAGCCGTTAATGGTACTACTTCAAGTTGTAGTCCTCAGTAAGTTATACTAAGACTCTATCTACCCTTTATCTTTCCATCTATCTATCTATCTGCCTTCATACTTATCTACCTGACTGCCTAAATATATCCCTTTACCCTTTGGAAGTGCTTTTTAGAATTTATTCATGTTCTCAGAAACATTGCACTTAAATGTTGTAAAAATTATGAAACTCATAAGCCTAGTGTCGATCATGTCCTTTAAACACCAGTGTCACAAAGTGTTCAGCAATATATGAAGACTGTTATTATGTTGTTTCTTTGCTCTTTGTTTTTTGACTTCAGTAATTCTAGCTCTACCCTGTGATTTCCTAGGCAGCTCACTGGCTTTTCCTACTCAGTGTGATGCTTGTACTTACAAGAGCCCTGTGTTCTATGCTGTACAACTTAAAGAATTCAATTCAAGAGACACGTATTAGGTTTGTGCCAGGCATTATAAGAACACGGAATGACACTCTGGGAGCTAGCAATCCACAAAGCAGGAGCAGAGAAGGAAGAGCCAAGAATAAGCAAGAAATGTAGCAGTGAAGGAGCCCCCAGGGCTACGAAGCAAAGCTTACCAGCCCAGGGGGTTTATGAAGCTTAGGCCTTTGGGAGATGAATTGGCTCATAGGAGGCACTGATGGGTAATTCAGGAGAGGCCATGACAAACTGAAGAAAGACAGCAGTGGAACTGGGAATGGTGAGCATTCCCCCAATTAGGGAAGCGGGGCATCCAAAGAGGAGTAAGAGAAGACTATGTGAAGGTAGGCTTGTTACAAAGGGAAGTGGGGTGAGAAGGAAGATAGATAGAAAAAAAAGAGTAAGACATTTTCTTTGTCAATTGCTGCATAACTAACCACCCCAAACCTTAGTGGCTTAACACACAACAACCCAAACAAACAAATGTTTTACTATGTCTCATGATTTTATAATTGATTGGGCTCAGCGGGGAAACTCTTCTGCTCCACATGATTTCAGCTGTAGACATTTGGAGGCTTACACCAGGCTGGAACATTCAAGATGGCTTGCTGACTTGGTTGATTGTTGTTGCTGCCAGCTGGGAGCTCAGGTGCATCAGCGTGGGACCTCCGTGTTCCTTCTTGCTGGCTTTTTTTTATGGATGCTTGGGTTGCCTCACAGTGTGCCAGCTGAATTCCAAGGAGGAGAGTTCCAACAGGGCAAGTCCCAATGTGCAAGTGCTTATCCAGTCTCCTGTTGCATCAACCCTGGTGGATGCAACAACCAGGGTTGGCCATATCTGGTCATATAGCAATTGGCCATATCTGGTCACATAGCAATACCCAGTCACATGGGAGGAGGCCACACATGAATGTGGGTACCAGAAGACATGGCACATTACAGCCTATCAGTGTACTGACTACCGGAGGTCAAGTTAAAGGCTTCAGAGAAAAAATTCTTCAGGATCCCAAACAGGTGAAGAAAACAGAAAAGGAAAAACTGAATCCAATAATTTGTAAGCTCACAATAGACTGCAAGCAGGAGCAAAAGGAGTGAAGGTTCTTACTTGGGTAACTGACAGGATGATCATGTCAGTAACATATAAGGTAAGAATTGATTTTGATCAAGCACCTTAGGAGAGTCTACTTATTTATACCCCATTCCAAACAGATGAACATCTGGTCAACCTGTGAAGATAGTTTCTCATCTAAATGACTCACAGGACATATAAACCCTTCTAATCTCAGGCTGTAAGAAATGTCATTACTTTTTTTTTTTTTTTTCT
>RJWK010045031.1:0-18164 GCA_004363435.1 Platanista minor | reverse complement strand
AGAATGAAAAGAAATGAAGACAGCCTAAAAGACCTCTGGCACAACATTAAATGCAATAACATTCACATTATAGGGGTCCCAGAAGGAGAAGAGAGAGAGAAAGGACCTGAGAAAATATTAGAGGAGATTATAGTTGAAAACTTCCCTAATATGGGAAAGGAAATAGCCACCCAAGTCCAGGAAGCACAGAGAGTTCCATACAGGATAAACCCAAGGAGAAACACGCTGAGACACATAGTAATCAAATTGGCAAAAATTAAAGACAAAGAAAAATTATTGAAAGCAGCAAGGGAGAAAGGACAAATAACATACAAGGGAACTCCCATAAGGATAACAGGTGATTTCTCAGCAGAAACTCTACAAGCCAGAAGGGAGTGGCATGATATACGTAAAGTGATGAAAGGGAAGAACTTACAACCAAGACTACTCTACCCGGCAAGGATCTCATTCACATACGATGGAGAAATCAAAAGCTTTACAGACAAGCAAAAGCTAAGAGAATTCAGCCCCACCAAACCAGCTCTACAACAAATGCTAAAGGAACTTCTCTAAGTGGGAAACACAAGAGAAGAAAAGGACCTACAAAAACAAACCCAAAACAATTAAGAAAATGGTCATAGGAACATACATATCAATAATTACCTTAAACATGAATGGATTAAATGTTCCAATCAAAAGACACAGGCTTGCTGAATGGATACAAAAACAAGACCCATATATATGCTGTCTACAAGAGACCAACTTCAGGCCTAGGGACATATACAGACTGAAAGTGAGAGGATGGATAAAGATATTCCATGTAAATGGAAATCAAAAGAAAGCTGGAGTATCAATACTCATATCAGATAAAATAGACTTTAAAATAAAGAATGTTACAAGAGACAAGGAAGGATACTACATAATGATCAAGGGATCAATCCAAGAGGAAGATATAACAATTGTAAATATATATACATCCAACATAGGAGCACCTCAATACATAAGGCAACTGCTAACAGCTCTAAAAGAGGAAATCGACAGTAACACAGTAATAGTGGCGGACTTTAGCACCTCACCTACACCAATGGACAGATCATCCAAACAGAAAATTAATAAGGAAACACAAGCCTTAAGTGACACAATAGACCCGATAGATTTAATTGATATTTATAGGACATTCCACCCAAAAACCGCGGATTACACTTTCTTCCCAAGTGCGCACAGAATATTCTCCAGGATACATCACATCTTGGGTCACAAATCAAGCCTCAGTAAATTTAAGAAAATTGAAATCATATCAAGCACCTTTTCTGACCACAATGCTATAAGATTAGAAATCAATTACAGGGAAAAAAACGTAAAAAACACAAACACATGGAGGCTAAACAATATGTTATTAAATCACCAAGAGATCACTGAAGAAATCAAAGAGGAAATCAAAAAATACCTAGAGACAAATGACAATGAAAACATGATGATCCAAAACCTACGGGATACAGCAAAAGCAGTTGTAAGAGGGAATTTTATAGCTATACAAGCCTACCTCAAGAAACAAGAAAAATCTCAAATAAACAATCTAACCTTACACCTAAAGGAACTAGAGAAAGAAGAACAAACGAAACACAAAGTTAGCAGAAGGAAAGAAATCATAAAGTTCAGAGCAGAAAAAAATGATATAGAAACAAAGAAAACAATTGCAAAGATCAATAACACTAAAAGCTGGTTCTTTGAGAAGATCAACAAAATTGATAAACCATTAGCCAGATTCATAAAGAAAAAGGAGAGGACTCAAATCAATAAAATTAGAAATGAAAAAGGAGGAGTTACAACAGACACCACAGAAATACAAAGCATCCTAAGAGACTACTACCAGCATCCCTATGCCAATAGAATGGACAACCTGGAAGAAATGGGCAAATTGTTAGAAATGCACAACCTGCCGAGACTGAACCAGGAGGAAATAGAAAATATGAACGGACCAATCACAAGTAATGAAATTGAAACTGTGATTAAAATCTTCCAACAGGGCTTCCCTGGTGGCACAGTGATTGAGAGTCCTCCTGCTGATGCACAGGACGCGGGTTCGTTCCCCAGTCCAGGAGGATCCCGTGTGCTGCAGAGTGGCTGGGCCCGTGAGCCATGGCCGCAAGGCCTGCACGTCCATAGCCTGTGCTCCGCAACGGGAGGGCCCACAACAGTGAGAGGCCCACACACTGCAAAAAAAAAAAAAAAAAGGAATCTTCCAACAAACAAAAGTCCAGGACCAGATGGTTTCACAGGTGAATTCTATCAAATATTTAGAGAAGAGCTAACACCCATCCTTCTCAAACTCCTCCCAAAAATTGCAGAGGAAGGAACACTCCCAAACTCATTCTATGAGGCCACCATCACCCTGATGCCAAAACCAGAAAAAGATACTAACAAAAAAGAAAATTACAGACCAATATCACTGATGAATATAGATGCAAAAATCCTCAATAAAATACTCGCAAACAGAATCCAACAACACATTGAAAAGATCATACACCATGATCAAGTGGGATTTATCCCAGGGATCCAAGGATTCTTCAATATATGCAAATAAATCAATGTAATACACCATATTAACAAATTGAAGAAGAAAAACCATATGATCATCTCAATAGATGCAGGAAAAGTTTTTGACAAAATTCAACACTCATTTATGATAAAAACTCTCCAGAAACTGGGCATAGAGGGAACCTACCTCAACATAATAAAGGCCATATATGACAAACCCACAGCAAACATCATTCTCAATGGTGAAAAACTGAAAGCATTTCCTCTAAGATCAGGAACAAGAGAAGGATATCCACTCTCACCACTATTATTCAATGTAGTTTTGAAAGTCATAGCCATGGCAATCAGAGAAGAAAAAGGAATACAAATTGGAAGAGAAGAAGTAAAACTGGCACTCTTGCAGATGACATGATACTGTACATAGAGAATCCTAAAGATGCCACCAGAAAGCTACTAGAGCTAATCAATGAATTTGGCAAAGTTGCAGGATACAAAATTAATGCACAGAAATCTCTTGCATTCCTATACGCTAATGATGAAAAATCTGAAAGAGAAATTAAGGAAATACTCCCATTTACCACTGCAACAAAAAGAATAAAATACCTAGGAATAAACCTACCTCAGGATACAAAAGACCTGTATGCAGAAAACTATAAGACACTGTTGATAGAAATTAAAGATAATACCAACAGATGAAGAGATATTCCATGTTCTTGGATCAGAAGAATCAATATTGTGAAAATGACTATACTACCCAAAGCAATCCACAGATTCAATGCAATCCCTATCAAATTACCAATGGCATTTTGTACGGAACTAGAACATGAAATCTTAAAATTTGTATGGAGAAACAAAAGACCCCAAATAGCCAAAGCAGTCTTGAGGGAAAAAAAAGGAGCTGGAGGAATCAGACTCCCTGACTTCAGACTATAATATACAAAGCTACAGTAATCTAGACAATATGGTACTGGCACAAAAACAAAAATATAGATCAATGGAACAGGATAGAAAGCCCAGAGATAAGCCCACGCACCTATGGTCAACTAATCTATGACAAAGGAGGCAAGGATATACAATGGAGAAAAGACAGTCTCTTCAATAAGTGGTGCTGGGTAAACTGGACAGCTACATGTAAAAGAATGAAATTAGAGCACTCCTTAACACCATACACAGAAATAAACTCAAAATGGATTCGAGACCTAAATGTTAGATCAGACACTATAAAACTCTTAGAGGAAAACATAGAAAGAACACACTTTGACATAAATCACAGCAAGATCTGTTTTGAACCACCTCCTAGAGGAATGGAAATAAAAACAAAAGTAAACAAACGGGACCTAATGTAACTTAAAAGCTTTTGCAAAGCAAAGGAAACTACAAACAAGACAAAAAGAGAACCCTCAGAATGGGAAAAAATATTTGCAAATGAATCAAGGGACAAAGGATTAATCTCCAAAATATATAAACAGCTCATGCAGCTCAATATTAGAAAAACAAACAACCCAATCCAAAAATGGGCAGAAGACCTAAATAGACATTTCTCCAAAGAAGACATACAGATGGCCAAGAAGCACGTGAAAAGCTGCTCGACATCACTAATTATTAGAGAAATGCAAATCAAAACTACAATGAGGTATCACCTCACACCAGTTAGAATGGACATCATCAGAAAATCTACAAACAACAAATGCTGAGAGGGTGTGGAGAAAAGGGAACCCTCTTGCTCTGTTGGTGGGAATGTAAATTGATACAGCCACTATGGAGAACAGTATGGAGGTTCCTTTAAAAACTAAAAATAGAACTACCATATGATCCAGCAATCCCACTACTGGGCATATACCCAGAGAAAACCATAATTCAAAAAGACACATGGACCCTAATGTTCACTGCAGCACTATTTACCATAGCCAAGTCATGGAAGCAACCTAAATGCCCATCGACAGACAAATGGATAAAAAAGAAGTGGCACATGCATACAATGGAATATTACTCAGCCATAAAAAGGAACGTAATTGGGTCATTTGTTGAGACATGCATGGCTCTAGAGACTGTCATACAGAGTTAAGTAAGTCAGAAAGATAAAAACAAATATCATACATTGACGCATATATGTGGAACCTAGAAAAATGGTACAAATGAACCGGTTTGCAGGGCAGAAATAGAGACACAGATGTAGAGAACAAACGTGTGGACACCAAGGGGGGAGAGCAGCGGGGAGTGGGGGTTCGGGTGTGATGAATTGGGAGATTAGGATTCACATGTATACACTGATGTGTATAAAACTGATGACTAATAAGAACCTGCTGTGTAAAAAAAAAAATAACATTAAATTTTAAAAATTAAAAAAAAAAATAAAGTACTGTCAAGAAAATTGCTGACTCTGAAATAGGCAAAAAAGGATTATTTAGTGTCCATTGCACGCTTCTGGGTCATCTGTGCCTTTCATTTTCTTTGAACTATTGTACAACGTGGCAAGTTATAGAAAAATGATGGGAGTGGAAGTGATTCTTATTCATAGAAATACAAATTAATTTTGTCCAGTGGAGGTACTATTGATTGCTCTCAAGAAACCAGTTTTGGGCTTCCCTGGTGGCGCAGTGGTTGGGAGTCCGCCTGCCGATGCAGGGGACACGGGTTCGTGCCCCGGTCCGGGAAGATCCCACATGCCGCAGAGCGGCTGGGCCCGTGAGCCATGGCCGCTGAGCCTGCGCGTCCGGAGCCTGTGCTCCGCAGCGGGAGGGGCCGCAGCAGCGAGAGGCCGCGTACTGCAAAAAGAAACAAAAAACAAGTTTTATATATATTAACAAATTTATTTCAACACTACTGATGTGTTCTCTGTGTGTTCTTTGTAATCTCTTTTGAATCTGTTGTAATATCCTTCTGGTTCCCTGTTTAATTAATGAGCTAAGTAAAATCTTTGCTATCTGTTCAAGAAAAGAAAAAAAAGATGTGTTTGTTTCTTTTTTTTTTTTAACATCTTTATTGGAGTATAATTGCTTTACAATGGTGTGTTCGTTTCTGCTTTATAACTAGTGTTTGTTTCTTATACCTACATTGAGCACCATATCAGAACATATTAAATTTTTTGCTCCCACCATAAAAAAAAAAAAATGCCATCTGCCAAATGGGAACCGCTCCACCCAGCACCGTCACTGCTGAGACCACAGGGAGGGGGAAATGCTGGTATCCACAGTCCACTAAAGTCCCTAGGCTGGAGGGACAGAGCAGAGGTGGCTCCTGCCTGATGCCCTCAACCTTTTCTGGAGTACATATAGGGTGGCAGACAGTCCAGCTGAAGTTTAAGGAGGGTGGCGCAATTCTAAAACATTTAGTGGGACTTGAAAAATTGTTCAAATTGTTTTCTTTCTCAATTACTCTCTTCAACCACACTCTTTCAAATCCTCCTTTCTGGTTAATTAAAAGGTAGTTTATATTTTCAAACTCACCTGTACTGGAGCTGGGATTCTGATGATGACCAACACTTCCAGGGAGGGGTGGTCAGGAGGCAGGGGGGTGGGGGAGGATGTCACTCTCCCTAACCAGCCATTGGGTCATCCTCTCTGCAGTCACTGCCTCCCTGACTGATACTGGCTGGCCCTCCTGTCCTCTGTGTGGCAGGTGTCCAGGGCTGGTTGGCTGCAGCCTCATGTGAGAACTCTTCTGAGGGCCCCCAGATGGGAGACCCAGCTTGGCTCAACATATCCACTTGACCTTCACCATCCTGAGCAGGATACTCTGCTGTCTGCCTTTGACAATCCCCCATCTCTCCACCACCCTCTCTCCTCCTCAGGCTTGGTAGGGGGAGGAGCTATTTGTGGTGGTTGCTGGGGCAACAGGGCTGGTTCTGCCACCTCTTAATAAGCCCCGGAAAGGCGGCTGTACCTAAATTGTCAGCTCTCTTTAGATGGGGGGTACTACTGCCTGTTGTTTTCAGTTGTGGGCTCTGGTGCCTGAAGCAACAGGAAAAGCCCCCCCGCAGCCTACGGTTAGGTAGCTGGTAGGAAGTGGGGATGGTGTTGACTGAGCTCAGAGCTGCAAGAGAGGAAAAGAGAGGCAAAGAGCCAGATCTCAAGGTGCTCCCCATCCCCTGACCCATCATCACAGATCGGGTTTTCCAGAAGTAGACCCCGAAAGGGAATTTGGGGGTGCACTATGTTTATTAGGGACCAACACCTATGAAAGGAAGAGGGAGGAAGCAGGCCCAGGCCCAGGAACCAGCTGAACTGTATTGCAGGTGTGGTGGGGAGCTCTGGATTCAGGACTGCCTGTTGGTGTCTCAGGTCAGGCACAGAGGTCCAGGGCTTTATACCTCCGCTTTGCTCAGTCGCTGGACACAGGTCACCCTGGGAAGGATGTGGCCACCCGTGAGGCCACTCTACAGCTGAGGCTGAAGCTGACAGCACTGACCACTGGAGCCTGTCTGCTGAGCAGTCCTGCAGCCAGTCAGCAAGGCTTCCTTGGAGGGTGATCTAGCCGATGCATCTCCATGACTACAGTCCCACACTCCCCTCCAGCACCCACCTCGCTTCAGCTTGAGGACTTTGTGGTCAGGTCTGTTCCTTCCAGCCTGCCTCTTTTCACCTCTGCAGAATCTGACAGCCCAGGCGGTTTGCCAGCAGGGCACTGGAGAAGGAAACAGGAAGAACTTTAGATTTTGGAAATGCTACTTATCAGTAAGTGTAGCTCTAGGCAACCATAATTAGGAAGGTGAATTTGCTTTTAAAGTAATTGTATAACACCTTCCCCAGTAAGAGACATTTTGGAGATTTTCTGCTGTGCTTCATGGTATTTGACTCACACTCCTACCTGAAATAATCTGAAATCAAGAGTGCTAACTGTCAATAGGATGGGGGTTTCCTGAGCGCTGGACATCCCCTTGCTCATCCAGATTTTGGGCTGACCCTGACCAGGTTTGCCCTTTTCCAGGAAAACTTGAATTAAATTAGAGATGGGGTTTGAGGGATAGTTTATATGCTTATTTTCAAGTTTCCCTAAGGGTCATCTTAAGAATCCAGAGACCAGAATGTTGCCAGGTACCTAGCAGGAGCTTCATAAATGTTTTTGTTTTTTGTTTGTTTTTTTAAATTTATTTTATTTATTTATTTATTTTTGGCTGCCTTGGGTCTTCATTGCTGCGCGCGGGCTTTCTCTAGTTGCGGCGAGCGGGGGCTACTCTTCGTCGTGGTGTGCGGGCTTCTCATTGCAGTGGCTTCTCTTGTTGCAGAGCATGGGCTGTAGGCGCACGGGCTTCAGTAGTTGTGGCTCACGGGCTCTAGAGCGCAGGCTCAGTAGTTGTGGTGCACGGGCTTAGCTGCTCATCGGCATGTGGGATCTTCCCGGGCCAGGGCTTGAACCCGTGGCCCCTGCATTGGCAGGCGGATTCTTAACCACTGCGCCACCAGGGAAGCCCCATAAATGTTTGTTGAATGAAATTTTCTGTGCAAATCTAACAGAATTTATGTGAGACGAGCACAGCATTCAGTTAACCTCCCCACCCTCACTCATTAAATTCCTGTTAAAGGGGAAAGCAGATTTTATTTTTAGAAAGGTGGATAAGCAGGAAGTTAGTGACAGAGAGGATGAGGGAAGGGCAGAGGCACTTCCAGGAAAGGAGTTTCTGATCTCAATTTATGACAGAAAGTCTTATGTAAAAGCCCTGGAGCTCTTGCTTAATTGTTGATAACCCTGAGCTAGCTGTTTATCATTTATAAGTCTTAATTTGTAAAATGAGCATATTCTTAACCCCTAAATCACAAGGTGTTGTATGGATTAATGAGATAACAGGTAAAGTGCCGCCTAGCAGGAGGCCTAACGCTTGAGGTGAGGATACTACAGTTGTTCATCCCAATAAATAGAGGCAACAGAGGGAGGATGGCAGGAGAGGAGGGGCAGTGAAGCCTGGGACACAGAGGTACTTTCCTCAGGCACAAGGAAAAACACACTGCACCCGTCATTCATTTGTTCAGTCATTCATTCAAGATATTTACTGAGTGCCTACTATGTGCCAGTCAAAAAGGAACAAAATTTAAAACATTGCATACTTCGGGGCTTCCCTGGTGGCGCAGTGGTTGAGAGTCCGCCTGCCGATGCAGGGGACACGGGGTCGTGCCCCGGTCCGGGAAGATCCCACATGCCGCGGAGCAGCTGGGCCCGTGAGCCGTGGCCGCTGAGCCTGCGCATCCGGAGCTTGTGCTCCGCAACGGGAGAGGCCACAACAGTGAGAGGCCCACGTACCGCAAAAAATAAAAAAATAAAAAAATGCATAGAGTGCTTTCAGAAATGAAGGTTTCAAGGAGATCTTAGAGCAAAATGATAAATTATCAAAGAGTATGGAATTCTGATTCTCAAGAATTCTGATTATCAAAATTTCCTATACAACCACCTTTTTGAAGTGTCAGTCACTTCGACAAAACTAAAAGTCAGCTCTGATTTGCAAGGAACAAAATGTTGATTCTGCCAGGCCTTGATTTCCCTGTTCCCTCAGACTCTTCTCTTCACTTTCACTACCCACCTCTCACATTGGACCTGGTCTCCACTGGTTTTGCATGTAGTCCTGCCCTGGAACCTAGGCTGTCATTTGTTGGCAGGTTGTATCATGTCCCTCATAAGCCTGATGGCTGTTCCATTTAGCTAATGCTGCATAACCTATCACCCTAAAACTTAGTGGCACAAAACATTTTATTATTCTTACAGATTCTGTGGGTCACGAATTCAAAAAGGGGCACAGCCAGGATGGCTCTGCTCTGATCCATGATGTCCGGGGCCTCAGTTGAGATGACTCAGATGTCTGGGAATAATTCAAATGGCTGATGGCTGTGACAGGTTGGGCTGGAGAATTCACTTGCAGGATGGTCTCTCAACTCATGTGTCTGGCCTCTTGGCTGAGATGGCAGGAAACCTGGGCTGAGCTGGCATTGTCTACCAGAGTGCCTATACCTGGCCTCTCCAGCATGGCAGTAGCAGGGGACTGAGTAACAGGGGAAATGATGCTATGAGGAAATAGACAAACATAAAATACGAAACTCTCCACACTGGCTTGGTGCCTTTAGCAAGTCAATGTCATGCGGGGAGGAAGATAACTGTTTTTTTATTAAATGAGACTAAAAGGACATAATAAGACATACATCTTGATTAAATCTTAATTAGAATAAAAGAATGTAAAAGAGAAACTTGGGGATGATTGGGAAAATTTGAACATCGACTGGATAAAACTGATATTAATGAATTATTATTAACTTAGGTATAATAAATATTAATAAATTGAATCATAATAATAATAAGTATAATTTTTAATTTAATAGTTTATTCCAGTGTGCTTGTATATACATAAACGTAGCTAAAATTCTGCCATATTTGCTTGAATAGTGGTTATGTCTAGATAATGCATGGAGGATATAGAGGGAATAACTGTACTACTCTTTCCATTTTTAGTGTGTGATTAAATTTTCTTTTTTTTTAAATGAATAAATTTATTTATTTATTTATTTATGTCTGTGTTGGGTCTTTGTTGCTGTGTGCGGGCTTCTCACTGCAGTGGCTTCTCTTGCTGCGGAGCATGGGCTCTAGGTGCATGGGCTTCAGTAGTTGTGGCTCACAGGCTCTACAGCACAGGCTCAGTAGTTGTGGCGCACGGGCTTACTTGCTCCGTGGCATGTGGGATCTTCCCGGACCAGGGATCGAACCCGTGTCCCCTGCACTGGAAGGCGGATTCTTAACCACTGCACCACCAGGGAAGTCCCTGTTTAAATTTTCTAATTAATTTTTTAATGTACCTCTTTTCTTGTTTTTATTGTGGTAAAATATACATAACATAAAATTGACCATTTTAACCATTTTTAAGTGTACAGTTAAGCGTCATTAAGTACATCCACAGTATTATGTAACTCACTGTGTTCTTAATTTAGTTTATATCAAGGTAAAATTTACATACAGAAAAATGCACACATTTTAAAGTGTATGATGGAATGACTTTTGAAAAATGTATACTCCCATGTAACCACCACTGCATCAAAATATAAATTTTCTTCATGTCCCTTTGCAGTCAATCACCCCTCACCACCACCTTATGCAGCAATCACTGATCTTCTTTCTATCATCATAACATCGATCTACACCTTAATATAAATGGAATCATATAGCATGAGTCTAGCCTATTTTTCACTCAACATAACATTTTTTAGATTGACCTATGCTGTTGCAAGTATCAGAAATTTGTTCCTTTTAATTAATGAGTGGTAGTCTATTGCATGAATGAATATATAACAATTTGTTTATGCATTTATCTATAGATGAAGATTAGGGTAGTTTTCAGTTTGTGGCTATTATGAATTGTGAATAAAATAGCTATGAATATTCATATACAGCTCTTTTTGTAGACAGATGTTTTCATTTCTCTGGGTTGTGTGATAAATGTATGTTTAGCTTTATAAGAAACTACTGAAATGCTTTTCTATGGCAGTTGTACCATTTTACCTCTCTAACAGCAAAGTAGGAGGGTTCCAGTTACTTCACATTCAACACTTGGTATTGTGAAACGTTTTAACTTTAGCCATTCCCGTGCTTATAAAGTGGTATTCTTCATAATTTCATTTATGTTTCCCTGATTATTAATGAAGCTAAGTATATTTTCATGAGTTTATTGAACATTCATTTACCTTTGTTTCTAAAATATCTGTTCATGTTTCTCCCTTTTTTAAAAAAAAAATTAGGGTTATTTGTCTTCTCATTCTTGAGTTGTTAGGGTACTAATGTGTGGGTCTAATCCTGAATTTTCTAATCTGATCTATTGATCTATGTGACTATCCTCCTGCCAATACCACACTGTCTTGATTTCTATAGCCAAATAATAAGTCTTGAAATCAGGTAGCATAAATCTCCAACATTGTTCTTTTTACCAAAATTGCTTTGCTATTCAAGCTCTTTTACATTTCCAAATACATTTTAGAAACAGTCAAATTCTACAAAAAGGCCTGGTGGGTTTTTTTTTTTCTTTGTAGTTATTTTTCCCATTGATTTCTAACTTAATTTTACTGTATGATTTGAAGCTTATGAAATTTAGTGAGATTTGCTTTATGGCCCAGCATAAGATTATTTTAAAAAATGTTTTATGTACATTTAAAATAGTGAATTTTGGATGTAGTGCTTTATATATGTTGATTAAGTCATATTTTTAATAATATTATTCAAATCTTCTTTTTTTTTTTTTTTTTTTTTTTTTTGCGGTACGCGGGCCTCTCGCTGTTGTGGCCTCTCCCGTTGCGGAGCACAGGCTCCGGATGCGCAGGCTCAGCGGCCATGGCTCACGGGCCCAGCGGCTCCGCAGCACGCGGGATCCTCCCAGATCAGGGCACGAACCCGCGTCCCCTGCATCGGCAGGCGGACTCCCAACCACTGCGCCACCCGGGAAGCCCTAGTCATCCATTTTATACACATCAGTGTATATATGTCAATCCCAATCGCCCAATTCATCACACCACCATCACCACCCCTTGCTGCTTTTCCCCCTTGGTGTCCATACGTTTGTTCTCTACATCTGTGTCTCTATTTCTGCCCTGCAAACCAGTTCATCTGTACCATTTTTCTAGGTTCCATATGTATGCGTAAATATACGATATTTGTTTTTCTCTTTCTGACTTACTTCACTCTGTATGACAGTCTTTAGGTGCATCCATGTCTCTACAAATGACTCAGTTTTGTCACTTTTATGGTTGAGTAATATTCCATTGTATATATGTACCACATCTTCTTTATCCATTTGTCTGTCGATGGGTGTTTAGGTTGCTTCCATGACCTGGCTATTGTAAATAGTCTTGCAATGAACATTGGGTTGCATGTGTCTTTGTGAACTGTGGTTTTCTCTGGGTATATGCCCAGCAGTGGGATTGCTGGATCATATGGTAGTTCTATTTTTAGTTTTTTAAGGAACCTCCATATTGTTCTCCATAGTGGCTGTATCAATTTACATTCCCACAAATAGTGCAAGAGGGTTCCCTTTTCTCCACACCCTCTCCAGCATTTGTTGTTTGTAGATTTTCTGATGATGCCCGTTCTAACTGCTGTGAGGTGATTCTCTAATAATTAGTGATGTTGAGCAGCTTTTCATGTGCTTCTTGGCCATCTGTATGTCTCCTTTGGAGAGACATCTTTTTAGGTCTTGTGCCCATTTTTGGATTGGGTTGTTTGTTTTTTTAATATTGAGCTGCATGAGCTCTTTACATATTTTGGAGATTAATCCTTTGTCTGTTGATTCGTTGGCAAATAATTTTTCCCATTCTGAGGGCTGTCTTCTCATCTTTTTTGTAGTTACCTTTGCTTTGCAAAAGCTTTTAAGTTTCATTAGGTCTCATTTGTTTATTTTTGGGTTTATTTCCATTACTCTAGGAGGTGGATCAAAACAGATCTTGCTGTGATTTATGTCAAAGAGTATTCTTCCTATGTTTCCCTCTAAGAGTTTTATAGTGTCTGATCTTACATTTAGGTCTCAAATCCATTTTGAGTTTATTTCTGTGTATGGTGTTAGGGAGTGCTCTAATTTCATTCTTTTACATGTAGCTGTCCAGTTTCCCCATCACCACTTATTGAAGAAACTGTCTTTTCTCCATTGCATATCCTTGCCTCCTTTGTCATAAATTAGTTGACCATCGGTGTGTGGGTTTATCTCTGGGCTCTCTATCCTGTTCCTTTGATCTATATTTTTGTTTTTGTGCCAGTACCATATTGTCTTGATTACTGTAGCTTTGTAGTATAGTCTGAAGTCAGGGAGTCTGATTCCTCCACCTCCGTTTTTTTCCCTCAAGACTGCTTTGGCTATTCAGGGTCTTTTTTGTCTCCATACAAATTTTAAGATTTTTTGTTCTAGTTCCATAAAAAATGCAATTGGTAATTTGATAAGGATTGCATTGAATCTGTGGATTGTTTTGGGTAGTATAGTCATTTTCACAATATTGATTCTTCCGATCCAAGAACATGGAATGTCTCTCCATCTGTTGGTATCATCTTTAATTTCTTTCAACAGTGTCTTATAGTTTTCTGCATACAGGTCTTTTGTCTCCCAAGGTAGGTTTATTCCTAGGTATTTTATACTATTTGCTGCATTGGTAAATGCGAGTGTTTCCTTAATTTCTCTTTCAGATTTTTCATCATTAGTGTATAGGAATGCAAGAGATTTTTGTGCATTAATTTTGTATCCTGCAACTTTGCCAAATTCATTGATTAGCTCGAGTAGCTTTCTGGTGGCATCTTTAAGATTCTCTATGTATAGTATCATGTCATCTGCAAAAAGTGACAGTTTTACTTCTTCTTTTCCAATTTGTATTCCTTTTATTTCTTTTTCTTCTCTGATTGCTGTGGCTAGGACTTCCAAAACTATGTTGAATAATAGTGGTGAGAGTGAATATCCTTGTCTTGTTCCTGTTATTAGAGGAAATGCTTTCAGTTTTTCACCATTGAGAATGATGTTTGCTGTGGGTTTGTCATGTATGGCCTTTATTACATTGAGGTAGGGTCCCTCTATGCCCACTTTCTGGAGAGTTTTTATCATAAATGAGTGTTGAATTTTGTCAAAAGCTTTTTCTGCATCTATTGAGATGATCATATGGTTTTTCTCCTTCAATTTGTCTATATGGTGTATCACATTGATTGATTTGCATATATTGACGAATCTTGCATCCCTGAGATAAATCCCACTTGATCATGGTGTATGATCCTTTTAATGTGTTGTTGGCTTCTATTTGCTAATATGTTGTTGAGGATTTTTGCATCTCTATTCATCAGTGATATTGGTCTGTAATTTTCTTTTTTTGTAGTATCTTTTTCTGGTTTTGGTATCAGGGTGATGGTGGCCTCATGGAATGAGTTTGGGAGTGTTCCTTCCTCTGCAATTTTTTGGAAGAGTTTGAAAAGGATGGGTATTAGCTCTTCTCTAAATGTTTGATACAATTCACCTGTGAAACCATCTGGTCCTGAACTTTTGTTTGTTGGAAGATTTTTAATCACAGTTTCAATTTCATTACTTGTGATTGGTCTGTTCATATTTTCTATTTCTTCTTGGTTCAGCCTTGGAAGTTTATACCTCTCTAAGAATTTATCCATTTCTTCCAGGTTGTCCATTTTATTGGCATATACTTGTTTGTAGTAATCTATTATAATCCTTTGTATTTCTGCAGTGTCAGTTGTGATTTCTCCTTTTTCATTTCTAATTTTTCTGATGAGTCCTCTCCCTGTTTTTCTTCATGAGTCTGGTTAATGGTATCAATTTTGTTTATCTTCTCAAAGAAACAGCTTTTAGCTTTATTGATCTTTGCTATTGTTTTCTTTGTTTCTATATCATTTTTTTCTGCTCTGATCATTATGACTTTCTGCTAATTTGGGGTTTTGTTTGTTCTTCTTTCTCTAGTTCCTTTAGGTGTAAGGTTAGATTGTTTATTTGAGATTTTTCTTGTTTCTTGAGGTAGGCTTGTATAGCTATAAACTTCCCTCTTACAGCTGCTTTTGCTGCATCCCATGGGTTTTGGATCATCGTGTTTTCATTGTCATTTGTCTCTAGGTATTTGTTTATTTCCTCTTTGATTTCTTCAGTGATCTCTTGGTTATTTAGTAACATATAGTTTAGCCTCCATGTGTTTGTGCTTTTTACGTTATTTTCCCTGTAATTGATTTCTAATCTCATAGCGTTGTGGTCAGAAAAGATGCTTGATATGATTTCAATTTTCTTAAATTTACTAAGGCTTGATTTGTAACCCAAGATGTGATGTATCCTGGAGAATGTTCCGTGCACACTTGAGAAGAAAGTGTAGTCTACGGTTTTTGGATGGAATGTCCTATAAATATCAATTAAATCTATCTGGTCTATTGTGTCATTTAAAGCTTGTGCTTCCTTATTAATTTTCTGTTTGGATGATCTGTCCATTGGTGTAAGTGAGGTGTTAAAGTCCCCCACTATTATTGTGTTACTGTCGATTTCCTCTTTTAGAGCTGTTAGCAGTTGCCTTATGTATTGAGGTGCTCCTATGTTGGGTGCATATATATTTATAATATTATTGTTATATCTTCTTCTTGGATTGATCCCTTGATCATTATGTAGTGTCCTTCCTTGTCTCTTGTAACATTCTTTATTTTAAAGTCTATTTTATCTGATATGAGTATTGCTACTCCAGCTTTCTTTTGATTTCCGTTAGCATGGAATATCTTTTTCCATCCCCTCACTTTCAGTCGTATGTGTCCCTAGGTCTGAAGTGGGTCTCTTATAGACAGCATATATATGGGTCTTGTTTTTGTATCCATTCAGCAAGCCTGTGTCTTTTGGTTGGAGCATTTAATCCATTCACGTTTAAGGTAATTATCAATATGTATGTTTCTATGACCATTTTCTTAATTGTTTTGGGTTTGTTTTTGTAGGTCCTTTTCTTCTCTTGTGTTTCCCACTTAGAGAAGTTCCTTTAGCATTTGTTGTAGAACTGATTTGGTGGGGCTGAATTCTCTTAGCTTTTGCTTGTCTGTAAAGCTTTTGATTTCTCCATCGAATGTGAATGAGATCCTTGCTGGGTAGTGTAATCTTGGTTGTAGGATCTTCCCTTTCATCACTTTAAGTATATCATGACACTTCCTTCTGGCTTGTAGAGTTTCTGCTGAGAAATCGGCTGTTATCCTTATGGGAGTTCCCTTGTATGTTATTTGTCCTTTCTCCCTTGCTGCTTTCAGTAATTTTTCTTTGTCTTTAATTTTTGCCAATTTGATTACTATGTGTCTCAGCGTGTTTCTCCTTGGATTTATCCTGTATGGAACTCTCTGTGCTTCCTGGACTTGGGTGGCTATTTCCTTTCCCATGTTAGGGAAGTTTTCAACTATAATGTCATCAAATATTTTCTCGGGTGCTTTCTCTCTCTCTCTCTTCCTTCTGGGACCCCTATAATTTGAATGTTGTTGCATTTAATGTTGTCCCAGAGGTTTCTTAGGCTGTCTTCATTTCCTTTCAGTCTTTTTTCTTTATTCTGTTCTTCAGCAGTGAATTCCACCATTCTGTCTTCCAGGTCACTTATCCATTCTTCTGTCTCAGTTATTCTAGTGTTGATTCCGTCTAATGTCGTTTTCATTTCAGTTATTGTGTTGTTCACCTCTGTTTGTTTGTTCTTTAATTCTTCTAGGTCTTTGTTAAACATTTCTTGCATCTTCTCAATCTTTGCCTCCATTCTTTTTCCGAGGTCCTGCATCATCTCCACTATCATTTTTCTGAATTCTTTTTCTGGAAAGTTGCCTATCTCCATTTAATTAGTTGTTTTTCTGGGGTTTTATCTTGTTCCTTCATCTGGTACACAGCCCTCTGTCTTTCATCTTGTCTATCTTTCTGTGAATGTGGTTTTTGTTCCACAGGCTGCAGGATTGTAGTTCTTCTTGCTTCTGCTGTCTGCCCTCTGGTGGATGAGGCTTGTGCAAGTTTCCTGATGGAAGGGACTGGTCCAACACATGGTTTATGTTGCCTACTGGAAGCTTGGCTTTGTGCATTACCTGTGTAGTGCAACCTGTCTCAGCAGGCATAACCAGTTCAGTCGCTGTGTGTTTAATATTAATAGAGGAAAGGGTGATTTGCCAGGACTACCAAAGCCATTTTAAAGAAAGCAAAGGTTTTCCATTGTGTTTAATATTCAGAGTAACTGCCAGAATCACTTATATTTCTACTCCTATAAGAAGGTGACCAAGAAAAGTGTCCACCTAAACCCCAGGCTAAATTGAGCTCTTACAGGTTTTAATACGGTGCAGCTTTAAGAAAGGATTAGTGTATGGTGTTAGAAAGTATTCTAATTTCATTCTTTTACGTGTAGCCATCCAGTTTTCCCAGCACCACTTATTGAAGAGGCTGTCTTTTCTCCATTGTATATTCTTGCCTCCTTTATCAAAGTTAAAGTGGCCATATGTGTGTAGGTTTTTCTCTGGGCTTTGTATCCTGTTGCATTGATCTATATTTCTGTTTCTGTGCCAGTACCATGCTGTCTTGATTACTGTAGCTTTGTAGTATAGTCTGAAGTCAGGGAGTCTGATCCCTCCAGCTCCGTTTTTCCTTCTCAAGATTGCTTTGGCTATTCGGGGTCTTTTGTGTTTCCATACAAAGATCCAAATGTAAAGCCAGACACTATAAAACTCTTAGAGGAAAACATAGGCAGAACATCCTATGACATAAATCACAGCAAAATCCTTTCTGACACACCTCCTAGAGAAATGGAAATAAAAAACAAAAATAAATGGGACCTAATGAAACTTAAAAGCTTTTGCACAGCAAAGGAAACCATACACAGGATGAAAAGACAACCTTCAGAATGAGAGAAAATACTTGCAAGCCAAGCAACTGAGAAAAGATTAATCTCCAAAATATACAAGCAGCTCATGCAGCTCAATATCAAATAAAACAAACACCCCAATCCAAAAATGGGCAGAAGACCTAAACAGACATTTCTCCAAAGAATATATACAGATTGCCAACAAACACATGAAAGGATGCTCAACATCATTAATCATTAGAGAAATGCAAATCAAAACTACAATGTGGTGTCACCTCACACCAGTCAGAATGGCCATCATCAAAAAATCAACAAACAGTAAATGCTGGGGAGGGTGTGGAGAAAAGGGAACCCTCTTGTACTGTTGGTGGGAATGTA
>RJWK010045030.1:0-18165 GCA_004363435.1 Platanista minor | reverse complement strand
TGAACATTGGGGTGCATGTATCTTTTCAGATTATGGTTTTCTCCAGATATATGCCCAGGAGTGTGATTTCTGGATCATATGGTAGTTCTCTTTTTAGTTTATTAAGGAACCTCCATACTGTTCTCCACAGTGGTTGTACCAATTTACATTCCCACCAACAGTGTAGGAGGGCTCCCTTTTCTCCACACCCTCTCCAGCACTTATTGTTTGTAGACGTTTTGGTGAAGGCCATTCTGACTCCTGTGAAATGACATCTCATTGTACTTTTGGTTTGCATTTCTCTGACAATTAGTGATGTTGAGAATCTTTTCATGTGCTTTTTGGCCATCTGTATGTCTTCTTTAGAGAAATGTCTATTTAGATCTTCTGCCCATTTTTCGATTGGGTTGTTTGTTTTTTTGACATAGAGCTGCATGAGTTGTTTGTATATTTTGGAGATTAATCCCATGTCGGTCGCATTGTTTGCAAATATTATCTCCCGTTCTGAGGGTTGTCTTTTTGTTTATGGTTTCCTGTGCTGTGCAGAAGCTTTTAAGTTTCATTAGGTGCCATTTGTTTATTTTTGATTTTATTTTCATTATTCTAGAATGTGGTTCAAAAAGATATTGCTGCAATTTATGTCAAAGAGTGTTCTGCCTTTGTTTTTTTCAAAGAGTTTTATTTTTATTTAAAAAAATTTTAACATCTTTATTGGAGTACAATTGCTTTACAATATTGTGTTAGTTTCTGCTGTGTAACAAAGTAAATCAGCTGTATGTATACATATATCCCCATATCCCCTCTCTTGAGCCACCCCCCCACCCTCCCTATCCCACCCCTGTAGGTGGTCACAAAGCAGCGAGCTGGTCTCCCTGTGCTATGCAGCTGCTTCCCACTAGCTGTCTATTTTACATTTGGTAGTGTATATATGTCAGTGTTACTCTCTCACTTTGTCCCAGCTTACCCTTCCCCCTCCCTATATCCTCAAGTCCATTTTCTACATCTGCATCTTTATTCCTGCCCTTTTTTTTTTAGATGCCATATATATGTGTTAGCATACAGTATTTGTTTTTCTCTTTCTGACTTACTTCACTCTGTATGACAGACTCTGGGTCCATCCACCTCACTACAAATAACCCAATTTCATTTCTTTTTATGGCTGAGTAATATTCCATTGTACACATGTGCCACCTCTTCTTTATGCATTCATCTGTTGATGGACGCTTAGGTTGCTTCCATGTCCTGGATATGGTAAATAGAGCTGCAGTGAACATTGTGGTACATGTCTATTTTTCAGTTATGGTTTCCTCAGGGTATATGCCCAGTAGTGGGATTGCTGGGTCATATGGTAGTTCTAGTTTTAGTTTTTGAAGGAACCTCCATACTGTTCTCCATAGTGGCAGTATCAATTTACATTCCCACTAACAGTGCAAGAGGGTTCCCTTTTCTCCACACCCTCTCCAGTATTTATTGTTTGTAGATTTTTTGATGAAGGCCATTCTGACTGCTGTAAGGTGATACCTCATTGTGGTTTTGATTTGCATTTCTCTAATGATTTGTGATGTTGAGCATCCTTTCATGTGTTTGTTGGCAATCTGTATATCTTCTTTGGAGAAATGTGTGTTTAGGTCTTCTGCTCAGTTTGGGATTGGGTTGTTTGTTTCTTTGATATTGAGCTGCATGAGCTGTTTTGAATATTTTGAGATAAATCCTTTGTCAGTTGCTTCGTTTGAAAATATTTTCTCCCATTCTGAGGGTTGTTTATGGTTTCATCTTGCTTATGGTGTTCTTTGCTGTGCAAAAGCTTTTAAGTTTCATTAGGCCCCATTTGTTTATTTTTGTTTTTATTTCTATTTCCCTAGGAGGTGGGTCAGACAGGATCTTGCTGTGATTTATGTCATAGAGTGTTCTGCCTTTGTTTTCCTCTAAGAGTTTTATAATGTCTGGCCTTACATTTAGGTCTTTAATCCATTTTGAGTTTATTTTTGTGTATGGTGTTAGGGAGTGTTCTAATTTCATTCTTTTACATGTAGCTGTCCAGTTTCCCCAGCACCATGTATTGAAGACGCTGTCTTTCCTCCATTGTATATTCTTGCCTCCTTTATCAAAGATAAGGTGACCATATGTGCATGGCTTTATCTCTGGGCTTTCTATCCTGTTCCATTGATTTATATTTCTGTTTTTATGCCAGTACCAAACTGTCTTGATTACTCTAGCTTTGTAGTATAGTCTGAAGTCAGGGAGCCTGATTCCTCCATCTCCATTTTTCTTTCTCAAGATTGCTTTGACTATTCAGGATCTTTTGTGTTTCCATACAAATTTAAAAATTTTTTGTTCTAGTTCTGTGAAAAATGCCATTGGTAGTTTGATACGTATTGCATTCATTCTGTAGATTGCTTTGGGTAGTATAGTCATTTTCACAGTGTTGATTCTTCAGTCCAAGAACATGGTATGTCTCTCCATCTGTTTGTATCATCTTTAATTTCTTTCATCAGTGTCTTAAAGTTTTCTGCATACAGGTCTTTTGTCTCCTTAGGTAGGTTTATTCCTAGATATTTTATTCTTTTTGTTGTAATGGTAAATGGGAATGTTTCCTTAAATTCCCTTTCAGATTTTTCATCATTAGTGTATAGGAATGCAAGAGATTTCTGTGCATTAATTTTGAATCCTGCTACTTTCCCAAATTCATTGATTAGCTCTAGTAGTTTTCTGGTAGCATCTTTAGGATTCTCTATGTATAGTATCATGTCATCAGCAGGCAGTGACAGTTTTACTTCTTTTCTAATTTGGATTCCTTTTATTTCTTTTTCTTCTCTGATTGCCATGGCTAACACTTCCAAAAGTATGTTGAATAATAGTGGTAAGAGTGGGCGACCTTGTCTTGTTGCTGATCTTAGAGGAAATGTTTTCAGTTTTTCCCCATTGAGAATGATGTTAGCTATTGGTGTGTCATATATGGCCTTTAGTATGTTGAGGTAGGTTCCCTCTCTGCCTACTTTCTGGAGAGTTTTTATCATAAATGGGTGTTGAATTTTGTCGTGAGCTTTTTCTGCATCTATTGAGATTATCATATTGTTTTTATCCTTCATTCTATTAATATGGTGTATCACATGGATTGATTTGCGTATGTTGAAGAATCCTTGCATTCCTGCGATAAACCCTACTTGATCATTGTGTATGATCCTTTTAATGTGCTGTTGGATCCTGTTTGCTGGTATTTTGTTCAGGATTTTTGCATCTATGTTCACTAGTGATATTGGCCTGTAGTTTTCTTTCTTCATGGCATCTTTTTCTGGTTTTGGTGTCAGGGTGATGGTGGCTTAATAGAATGAGTTTGGGAGTGTTCCTCCCTCTGCTATATTTTGGAAGAGTTTGAGAAGGATAGGTGTTAGCTCTTCTGTTAATGTTTGATAGCATTAACCTGTGAAGCCATCTGGTCCTGGGCTTTTGTTTTTTGGAAGATTTTTAATCACAGTTTCAATTTCAGTGCTTATGATAGGTCTGTTCATATTTTCTGTTTCTTCCTTGTTCAGTCTCGGATCGTTGTGTATTTCTCAGAATTTGTCCATTTCTTCCAAGTTGTCCATTTTATTTGCATATAGTTGATTGTAGTAATCTCATGATCCTTTGTATTTCTGCAGTGTCAGTTGTTAGTTCTCCTTTTTCATTTCTAATTCTATTGATCTGAGTCTTATCCCTTTTTTTCCTTGATGAGTCTGGCTAATGGTTTATCAATTTTGTTTATCTTCTCAAAGAACCAGCTTTTAGTTTTATTGATCTTTGCTATTGTTTCCTTCATTTCTTTTTCATTTATTTCTGATCGATCTTTATGTTTTCTTTCCTTCTGCTAACTTTGCGGTATTTTCGTTCTTCTTTCTTTGATTGCTATAGGTGTAAGGTTAGGTTGTTTATTGGAGATATTCCTTGTTTCGTAAAGTAGGCTTGTGTAGCTATAAACTTCCCTCTTAGAACTGCTTTTGCTGCATCTCATAGGTTTTGCGTCATTGTGTTTTCATTGTCATTGTTTTCTAGGTATTTTTGATTTCTTCAGTGATCTCTTGGTTATTTAGCCTCCATTTGTTTGTATTTTTTACAGTTCTTTCTTTCTGTAATTGTTATGTAGTCTCATAGCATTGTGGTTTGAAAAGATACTTGATATGATTTCAATTTTCTTAAATTTACTGAGGATAGATTTGTGACCCAAGATATGATCTATCCTGGAGAATGTTCCATGAGCACTTGAGAAGAAAGTGTAATCTGCTGTTCTTGGATTGAGTGTACTATAAATATCAATTAAGTCCATCCTGTTTAATGTATCATTTAAAGCTTGTGTTTCCTTATTTATTTTCATTTTGTATGATCTGTCCATTGTTAAAAGTGGGTTATTAAAGTCCCCTTCTATTATTGTGTTACTGTTGATTTCCCCTTTATGGCTTTCAGCATTTGCCTTATGTTTTGAGGTGCTCCTATGTTGGGTGCATAAATATTTACAATTGTTATATCTTCTTCTTGGATTGATCCCTTGATCATTATTTAGTGTCCTTCTTTGTCTGTTGTAGTAGTCGTAATTTTAAAGTCTGTTTTGTCTGAAATGAGAATTGCTATTCCAGCTTTCTTTTGATTTCCATTTGCATAGATTATCTTTTTCCACCCCCTCACTTTCAGTCTGTATGTGTCCCTAGGTCTGAAGTGGGTCTCTTACGGACAGTATATATACAGGTCTTGTATCCGTTCAGCCAGTCTGTGTCGTTTGGTTGGAGCATTTGATCCATTTACAGTTAAGGTAACTATTGATATGTGTGTTCCTATTCCCATTTTCTTAATTGTTTTGGGGGTTTTGGGGGCGGGTCTTTTCTTTCTCTTGTGTTTCCTGCCTAGAGAAGTTCCTTTAGCATTTGTGGTAAGGCTGGTTTGGTGGTGCTGAATTCTCTTAGCTTTTGCTTGTCTGTAAAGGTTTTAATTTCTCCAATGAATCTGAATGAGATCCTTGCTGGGTAGGGTAATCTTGGTTGTAGGTTTTTTCCCTTTTATTACTTTAAATATGTCCTGCCACTCCCTTGTGGCTGGCAGAGTTTCTGCTGAAAGATCAGCTGTTAACCTTCTGGGCATTCCCTTGTATATTATTTGTTGCTTTTCCCTTGCTGCTTTTAATATTTTTTTTTTGTACTTAATTTTTGATAGTTTGATTAATATGTGTCTTGGAGTGTTTCTCCTTGGATTTATCCTGTATGGGACTCTCTGCACTTCCTGGGCTTGATTAACTATTTCAACTATTAAATATTTTTTCAGCTATAATCTCTACCAGTGTTTTCTCAGTCCCTTTCTTTTTTTCTTCTTCTTCTGGGACCCCCATAATTTGAATGTTGCGTTTAATGTTGTCCCAGACGTCTCTAAGACTGTCCTCAGTTCTTTTCATTCTTTTTTCTTTATTCTGCTCTGCAGTGTTTATCTCCACTATTTTGTCTTCCACGTCACTTATCCATTCTCCTGCCTCAGTTATTCTGCTATTGATTCCTTCTAGAGAATTTTTAATTTCATTTATTGTGGTGTTCATCATTGTTTGTTTGCTCTTTAGTTCTTCTAGGTCCTTGTTAAGTGTTTCTTTTGATTTTGGATCATCTTTACTATCATTATTCTGAATTCTTTTTCAGGCAGACTGCCTATTTCCTCTTCATTTGTTTGGTCTGGTGGGTTTTTACCGTGCTCCTTCATCTGGTGCATATTTCTCTGTCTTCTCATTTTGTTTAAGTTACTGCATTTGCTGGCTCCTTTTCACAGTCTTCTGATTCATAGTTCCCGTTGTTTTTGATGTCTGCCACCAGTGGGTGAGGTTGGTTCACTGGCTTGTGTAGGCTTCCTTGTGGAGAGGACTGGTGCCTGTGTTCTGGTGGGTGGGGCTGGATCTTGTCCTTCTGTTGGGCAGGACCACATCCAGTGATGTGTTTTGGGGTTTCTGTGAACTTAGTATGACTTTAGGCAGCCTCTCTGCTAATGGGTGGCGTTGTGTTCCTGTCCTGCTAGTTGTTTGGCATGGGGTGTCCAGCACTGGAGCTTGATTGCCGTTGGGTGGAGCTGCTTTAACCCCCTCTTGTCTGGGCGGGGAGAAGATGCCTGAGAGTGACCTACATACAGAGACAGGGTCAGAACCAAAGCTGAACCCCAAGAGCTGTGTGAACAAAGAAGAGAAAGGTAAATTTCTCCATTCAGCCTCAGGAGAAGTGGATTAAGTCCCCACAGTCAACTTGATGAACCCTGCATCTGTGGAATACCTGAATAGACAATGTTCCCAAAATTGAGGCAGTGGACTTTGGGAGCAACTGTAGACTTGGGGTTTGCTTTCTGCATCTGATTTGTTTCTGGTTTTTATGTTTATCTTAGTTTAGTTTTTAGTGCTTTTTATCATTGGTGGATTTGTTTATTGGTTTGGTTTCTCTCTTCTTTTTTATATTTTAATTTTAATTTTATTTATTTTTTTTTACTTAAAAACAAATTTTTCCCCTTTTTTCTGTCTTTGTGAATGTGTATGTGTTTGCTTCTTTGTGTGATTTTGTCTCTTTAGTTTTGCTTTTACCATTCGGTTTGGGGTTCTATGTGTTCTTTTTTTTTTTTTTTTTTTTTTTTTTTTTTTTTTTTTTTTTTTTTTTTTTTTTTTTTTTTTTTTTTTTTTTTTTTTTTTTTTTTTTTTTTTTTTTTTTGTTTGGGTTTTTTTTTTTTTTTTTTTTTTTTTTTTCCTTTGTTTTTTCTTTCTTTTCTTCCAAGCCATGTGGCTAGCAGGGTATTGGTGCTCCGGCCGGGTGTCAGGCCTGAGCCTCCGAGGTGGAAGGGCCGAGTCCAGGACCTTGGACCACCAGAGACTCTCCGGCCCCACATAATATCAATCAGCGAGAGCTCTGCCAGAGATCTCCATCTCAACACTAAGACCCAGTTTCTAAGAGTTTTATAGTGTCCAGCCTTACATTTAGTTCTTTGATCCCTTGAGTTTATTTTTGTGTATGGTGGTAGAAAATGTTCTAATTTCATTCTTTTCCATGTAGCTGTCCAGTTTTCCCAGAATCACTTATTGAAGAGACTGTCTTTTCTCCCTTGTATATTCTTTCCTCCTTTGTCGTAGATTAATTGACCGTAGGTGCATGGGTTTCTTTCTGGGGTTTCTATCCTGCTGCAGTGATCTGGGTTGTTTGTTTTTTTGATATTGAGTTGTGTGAGCTGTTTGTATGTTTTGAGTACTAGCCCCTTGTCAGTTCCATCATTTGCAAATATTTTCTCCCATTCTGTAGATTGTCTTTTTGTTTTGTTGATGGTTTTCTTGGATGTTCTACAAAATTTTGCTTTTAAGTTTAATCAGGACCCATTTAGAAGGGGGCTTCTTCCGTCTCCCCACTGCAACATTCCTTTGTATCTACAGATCTAGCAGCTATTGGACCTACAGACTCCTCCTACCCTACTCTCCCATCTTCATTCTCTCCAGAACTTGCTGCATCTTTTTTTTTTTTTACAAAATTCAGCATCTTTATAGAGTTTAAGCTTTGGGGCATTTTTTTCTGATCCCCATACAGGCGTTCTGTAACAAACAGATATACCTCGGAACTTTCTGATACCAATCTGAAAATTACTTGCTTATATGGAAAACAGTATGCTGATGTAGAAATAGTGCTAGACTGCTAGAGGATCTAGAGTCAGGGATGGCTCTTCAATTTCATGTATGACCCTTAGCCAGTCTCTCTTTTCCCTCCCTATTAGAAGGAAGGCAAGCTCATTGGTATGCTGGAGCCAGCCTGTCCTGGCTCACAAAATCTGTTAAATTTTCAGTAACATTGTCAGCTGTTACTTTTCAAAAATTATTCAAGGATCAGAATATTCCTTATTTTATTTCCTGCTGTCTCTTTTGTAACTGTGTCAATATCTATCTATCTATCTATCTATATATATATATATAATATAAAGTTTTTCATTTTAATCATTTTTAAGTCTGAATTTCAGTGACATTAAGACAATTCTGTGAGTTGCCTTTTGTGAGCTACTAAAAAACATGGAAATTATTAGAAATTAAATTATAAAGTTATATTTTAAAAATATAGGTGGGAGGGAGATGCAAGAGGGAGGAGATATGGGGATATATGTATATATATAGTTGATTCACTTTGTTATAAAGCAGAAACTGACACACCATTGTAAGGCAATTATACTCCAATAAAGGTGGTAAAAGAAAAGAAAAAAAAAAGAAAAATATGCTCTAAACTTACCATTTTATGATTATCTATGCTCTTCAGTGTATTTATATTACATCTGAATTGTGGAAATACTATACAGTGGTGTACTAGTGTACTTTTTTTCCCAACTCTGAGTTCACTTGACTTCATATTGATAGCATAAAATTGGTCATGGTAGGAGTATTTATAGCACTGAAATCATCAAACCTACAAATCAGCATTTGGCTTATTGTTTTGTTGATCTAAATTTAAGAAAATGGTGGATAAAATGTTAATAATTTATTGTCTATGGCTATTACATAGCGAATAGCACAAAAAATTGAGAAAATATTCTTCTAATGTTTGAAAACTATTAATTTAGCAAAGAAGTCACTCAGACTATTGAGAAATGAGTGAAGCTCCAACATATGACTTTGTTATTTCAATTCTGTGTTATTAAAGTAAAGGAAATGTTAAATCATAAGTTCTTGGTGAACCTACACTCAAAGAGCTGGTTATTAAATATTTATAAATATACCACTGATAAAGCTCCATAAGAGCAGGAACTTAGTCTTGTTCATCACTGTAAACAGGGAACCCAGAAAAGTACCTGGCTTGTTGAACAAATGAAGACACTTAACTTCTCAGTGTCTCAGTTTCTCATCTGTAAATTAAGGACAGTGTTCCTAAGCTGCTTCCTAGGACAGTCTTCCTTTGGGACTGGGGTGAGGGAAGAGCAAAGGTGATAGTAAAGATGAAAGTGCTTTATGAACAAGCAGCACTAAACAAATGTAAAGTGTCTTATTAAAATATGATGTGATATGATAACATACATTGAATATATATTTTCTTCATATGTTGGTTAGAGGACTCTTTAATGAAATAAGGATTTTTATATATATCATTTGCTTCACCCAAAGAAAACATATATTCACTTTATTTCTTTAAATACTTGGCAGTCTTTTCTTTTGCCTGGTTCAGTTCTAGGTGGTCTAGAAAATACCAGAGAAATATATTCCTTGCACTGAAAGAGTGTATGATCTGCTACTCTGTCAAGGACTCTAATTTTTTTTTTTTCTTAATGAGATGCCAAAGGTATTGTGAGTAGCCTTTCTGGTTGTAAAAACTCTTCTAATGCCTTTAAAGTAGCATAGATTTTCTTCTCCAGGGCATCTTGGATGGTGACGTTTGATCATCATTAGTAAGCATTTAATAGATGATCACTGTGTGCACTCACTGTGCTAATAAGAATGTCAACATTATGATTTACAAAGTTGGGTGAAATACAGCCTGTTGGAGAAGAAAAATAGTCAAGCAGAGAGGCATTAGAAATATATATCCACAGTAACTATTAACCATCTCTCTGCCTCTTAACAGTCTGTCTTACTCTACCAGAAATTATTTCCCGGAATAAATTGTCTATGTCAGGAGGGACATGGGGGACAAAGGGATAGTGCTGGCTTGGGATTTATAGGACAAAAGGCTCTTTTGAACTAAATGAGAAAAAAGAATGGAAAAGGACAGGATTAGGGCTGTGGAAGCTAGGGCCCTCTCTTCCCACCCGATATACTTTGTCTCACCGCATAAAATCGGACTAGAATTCTTAGGGGTGCAGTCACTGGCTGGTGCCAGTGGACTTGGTATTAAACAAGTACATAGTTTGAGAAGTTAGTGACAGGACATTTTTAATGATTACGGCCCAAAGTGGTATTCTTTCTTTTCAAGGCTCCATATGCATAGACCCCAATCAGATTTTCCTGCTAAGGCTTAATCACCCACATGCCTAACCTTAATCAAGTTGTTCCTTATTACTTTATAAAGACAGCCATTAAGAGTAGCTTCACACTTTATTAAAGGAGTTGGGCCTCCCCCTTTTAAAAACCTAAATCCCACTGAGACGTGGAACAGATTTGTGTTTACAGCTTAACCATTCCTTTGAGACAGAAATGATATTTTATATTTATATATTCCATTTATATTAACTTTTGTGAAAAGTGCCTTTTGAAGTTTATTTCCATTAAGCCTCAAAGTCTAATCCCTTGATCTAAACCACATTAAATACTTTGATGGCAGCCTGTGCTTTGAAGAAGTATTTCAAATAGATAACATTAACCTAAATAATCCTGCTGCCTAATATATTCTCAGATAAAATATTGATTTAAATGCTAAAAAGATTCCATTTGCTTACTGCTCTTTCCTTATACACAAACATGGATGAACATTTAGCCTTTTCTAGACAGTGAGACTTGTTCTGCAGCCTCTAGCAGGGTTTGAGAGTCATGTTTAAGTTCCCAAAGTCTTCATGCTATTAGATAAGTGACTTGCTAAAATCAGCGCTTGATTGATTTACAGTATACCCTGTGACCCATACTGATTAATATACAAAATAAGCAGTCAAATACAATCATGATAATAGAGTTGGATCTGAAAGGCCTTAACAGTTTACAAAGTACTTGCAGATACATGATCTCATTTGATCCCCTCAGAAATGCTGTGAAGTTGATACAGCAGGTATTATCATCATCCCTTTTTATCGAAGGCCACCCTGTTTCTAAATAATGGAGCTACACTTGAACCCAAGTCATCACACTCCAGGACCTCTGCAGTTTCCACAATACCACGCTATGTCTATCACCTGTTTCAGGATATAGTGAAGAAATACATTATTTGCATATAAAAATATTAACTATGTTATAAAGACTGTGATGGTTTCTTGGAAAACACTTCAGTGGCATAGCGGATTCCTGTTACATGGCTTGGTACTTGTTGGTCTCAGTGTTCTAAGCAGTTTTAGTGATTTTTAGTGTTTTCCCTTCTCTGATCAGATCTGCCACATTTTGTCATCACTCTGGGTTTGCAGATGTTGTTTGATGAGATTGCTCTGCAGAGGATGAGAGAATGGTGAGGACAGCTAGCATAGCTGATAAGCAGCTTGGTTTTGAGGCAAAAGAGAGCAATGCTTCTTTGGGTCCTGTGAACTGGTAGGAAACCAAGGTGTTAGTCTTTTCTATTAGAAACTCTGTAAACAGGGAATTTCACCACATCTCGTCACTCCTTAGACCCGAATACTGTATTCTAAACCTTACTCTGGCTCTAGCAAGATAATAAGGGTAATGCACATATAAATCAACCTTTCATTTACTTAAAAGGATAATCCTGCAGTAAAGGAGGAAATGACAGGTACTCTGATCTTCGAATACTGGGCAAAGGGAAACCGTTCCTAAGCACACAGTCCTTCAATGTGACGTAACCTTTTTCATTTAACAAACAGTTTCCCCTAGTAATTCTTTGTGCTGGCAAACCATGAAAGGAAGCATGTGGACTTGGCAGTCCAACCCTGAAGTTTGTGTCTAAAAAATTACTGCAATTTATGTGCCAAGGGTCCAAATGACGTTTGTCATTTGGCTGGGCAGAGACATTTCTGAAATTAAAAAGCATGACCTTATTTCACTTAGTGAAATGAGATGAACTCTTTAATCGAACCCATTTTGAATAGTTGTTCATATGGCAGCACTGTCAAAAAAAAAAAAAAAAAGTGAATTTATAGTCTTCCGTATCATTGGAAGAAAATACGCTCCTAAAATAAGTCTAAGACTTGCTTGGTTCTCATTGAGAACCTCAGAGTACCATTTTACAATTCCTATTCCTAGATGGTGATTTGGCACAATTTTTTTCTTTTGAGGTAAAAACAGTGGTCCCAGTACAACTGAAGATAGTACTATGCTTTTTATTGATATTTAGTAAACAATACCCACCTTCTTTCCTTCTTGCTCCTTAATCCTTAGGAAGGCCTATAATTACTGAGGTTGAATATGTTTTTAATATTCATTTAATATTACATGTATAACATGTAATTAGCAACTTATTAGGAGCCTAATGTGTTTGTTAACACTTAAACACCCCTTGTACATCAAAGGCATTTATTTAATGAATTTATTTAATCCTCCTACAACTCTTGAGGTAGGGACCCTTATCCCCATTTTACTGGGATACAGAGAGGTTAAGTACCTCATCTGACATCACAAAGCTAATAAGTTGGGAGCTGCGGTTTGAGCCCAGGAATTCTGGCTCCAGGGGCCTTGCACTTAACCACTATGCTATAGTGCTTTGGCCTTAGATGGGCTGCCACAGGAAGACTCCTTTCCTCAGTGTTAGCCCTGCCTGAGATTTTTTCCCCCATCACAAGTGCAGACTCTTTGCTACCTTGACCCCTACCCACTCCAGTCTCTGTCCTCACCTGCTCCAGTCATGCTAATGTTGAACATGTAGTGACAAAATAGGCTGGACCAACCCTAATGATAGTCTTTGTTGAATGTGTCCCAAACTCTCCCATCACTCTCCTCTCATCATCCCCTTCCTTTCACCCCTCTTTCTTTTTTTTTTTTTTTTTTTTTTTTTGTGTGGTATGCGGGCCTCTCACTGTTGTGGCTTCTCCCGTTGCGGAGCACAGGCTCCAGACGTGCAGGCCCAGCGGCCATGGCTCACGGGCCCAGCCGCTCTGCGGCATGTGGGATCTTCCCGGATCGGGACACAAACCCGTGTCCCCCTGCATCGGCAGGCGGACTCTCAACCGCTGCGCCACCAGGGAAGCCCCACTGCTCTTTCTTTATAGGGCTTCTTATAAAGTGAGAAGTGAGAAAATGTCACGGATAGCTGGTACTTAATTTGAGTTTTCTTTCAGAGCTGAGGGAGAAATTCCCGTTTGACAACCAAAGTTAGAGGATGAACCATAGGAGAGGTCATTCCTGGTGACTAAGCTGAGACTCAGAACACATTTTCCAAAAGAAACATTTTTATATATGGTAGGTCGTTTTTATGAGTTATTTACTTTCAGGTCAGCATAGATCTATACTTCATTTATTTGTTGATTCATTAGATCATTTGTTCAGCAAGTGTTTTTGTTTTGTTTTTTGTTTTGTTTATTGCGGTACGCGGGCCTCTCACTGTTGTGGCCTCTCCCGTTGCGGAGCACAGGCTCCGGACACGCAGGCTCAGCGGCCATGGCTCACGGACCTAGCCGCTCTGCGGCATGTGGGATCTTCCCGGACCGGGGCACGAACCCATGTCCCCTGCATCGGCAGGCGGACTCTTAACCACTGTGCCACCAGGGAAGCCCTGTTCAGCAAGTTTTTAAAGAGCAGGACTTCCCTGGTGGCGCAGTGGTTAAGAATCTGCCTGCCTATGCAGGGGACACGGGTTCGAGCCCCGATCTGGGAAGATCCCACATGCCGTGGGGCAACTAAGCCCGTGCGCCACAACTACTGAGCCTGCGCTCGAGAGCCCATGAGTCTCAACTACTGAGCCCGCATGCCTAGAGCCCGTGCTCCACAAGAGAAGCCACCACAATGAGAAGCCCACGCACCGCAACAAAGAGTAGCCCCCGCTCACCGCAACTAGAGAAAGCCCACCCACAGCAACGAAGACCCAACACAGCCAAAAATAAATAAATAAATTAATAAATTAAAAATAAATAAATAAAGAGCACCATGTGCCAGGTATTATACGAGGCACTAGGGACACAAATTGCCACCATTGGATTAAGTCCATGGCTGGTCTGTAGAACCTAACGCATTATTTATAGTATTGAATCTATGAGAAAAGAAGCACTGATGAACTCTGGGAAGGTACCTCTTTCATAATGTAGGTATTGCCAGTAATGACAGTCTTAACTTCAGGTATTTGAGAAAAATTTAAAACTTGGAAATGCAAACTGCAAAATATTGACTTTCAGAAATCAATGTGTGCTTTCGTTTGAGAATGAACTTTTTAAAAATATGATACCTTTCCAGTAACCAATTAAACCTGGACTAATTTATATACCCAGCAAGTGGACATCCTATTAATTGAGATCAGTAAATGACACTAGTGGCAAATACTGTGATTCTTTCCCCCAGTGCTTCTCAACATCATATCTTTTCAGTGCAGATGTTTTGGAAGTTGGTCACTGAATTTGGAAGAGTGATATCTGTGTTATGTTTTTCTTTCATCTATAAATAGAATGGTTAGGCGTATTTAATTTGGTAGGGAAACTTTATCATTTAATGCCATTTTCTGTTACAGACTTGAAATGGCTAAATACACTTAAGTTCTAAGATGGTTTGTCACTAAATGTAATTAGAGTGTGTAGCTTTGCAAAATCTAAAGGTGTCAAAAGAATGATGCTGTCTGCAATCTTTAGGGAGATTCAGAGTCTCTGCAATACCCAGGAAGACTTTGGAAGTATGCACACACATAACCATTCATTCACTGGTGCCCATATACGTACTTGTGGCGCTGATTATCTCCCTGTCCCACTTCTGCCCCACCTCCCCTGATGCTTCCTGTTATCTAAAGGCTCAAGATCCAGATTTATTGGTTCATTAGGAGCAAATCCAGTCTGGAATGAGTCTTTTGCTTCCAATCCTGGCTGGTATTCAAAAAAGCATTTAGTCCTCTGGACCCTTGCATGAGCATCAGACTTCAGTCTGCCTTATCTGATTCTGCCATGTGAGGCCAGTCTCCCTACCAGGTCTTTCTGCCCACCTCCAGATAGGTTTGCATGGACTTCCCAAGGATAGCCACCAAACACCGAGAACTGTTGTACTAAAGTCTTGACAGGCTCCATCCTGCCATAACCAGTTTCATATGTAGTTACTCCTCATCACTTATCTTCCATGTTCAGGAAGCTGGTCATAAGTGACCCCAATACCTGCATAGGCACTTCTTCATTAACACATTCACCCATCCTCTGGACTACTTTCTGTCTCTCTGTCTCTCTCTCAGTAGCCTATCAAAAGTATCTTCATCCCACCTCTGTTCTGACTCTCCAGTGATCTCCACCTTGTCCTCATTTCCTGTTTCACATATAGACATTACCACACCACCTAGCACCTGTAGGGTATTGTTCCTTTATTTTCTCATCTATGTCAGCCTTGACTCTTCTAATGAGATTGTAAACTCCTATGAGATCAGAAACGATTTCAAATGCTTCTTTTGTGTTCCTTATTGTCTCTGTCAATAATAAATACTTATTTCAGTAAGTAACCTTTGAAAATGTCCAGTGACATAATAAAGAGTGATACAGTTTTTGAGCCCTTATTATATATTAGGCACCGTGTACATTATCCCACTTAGCCCTCACATCAGCTCTATGAAGTAAGAACTATTATTATATCCTTTTTTCAGTTGACACATTGAAATTACACAGCTAGGAAGTGGTAGGGGTATAAGGATTTAAACCCAGCCCTGTCTGACTCACAGCCCATGAAAATAAACAACTACATTTCTTTGTCTTCAGTATATCTTTGCCTGGGGAACAAAATCTAGATAAACAATAACCTTCTAGGAGCCTGGGGTTTCCTAGAAGAACTTACTCATTCGTTTTGTCAATATTTGTCAGTGTCTATTGAATCCTTAATAGGAAGAGGCTTTAGAAACTTGCACATAGCAGTGAGGAGTGTGGACAGGTGGTGAGTTCAGTGAGGAAAAAGAAGAAGCAAGCGGTAAAGACAGATGGACGCTCACAAATATGAATTGAACAAGTCATACGTTCCCTCTTTTTTTTTTTAATTTTATTGGAGTATTGTTGACTTACAATGTGTGTTAGTTTCAGATGTACAGCAAAGTGATTCAGTTATACATATACATATATTCATTCTTTTTCAGACTCTTTACCCATGTAGGTTATTACAGAATATGGTGTAGAGTTCCCTGTGCTACACAGAAGGTCCACTCATACGTGGAATCTAGTTATAAAAATGATACAAATGAACTTATTTACAGAACAGAAACAGACTCACAGATTTTGAAAACAAATTTATGGTTACCAAAGGGGAAACTTGGCGGGGGGGGGGGGGCATAAATTAGGCGTTTGGGATTAACATACACACACTACTATATGTAAACTAGATAACCAGTGCTCCCTCTTGAACCCTTGAACTTGAAACCTGATTTGTGATCGCACCACAAGTCTAGTGAAACTGCACCTCAAAGCCCTACCAGCACTTCCTTAAGTCCCATCCTCTGATCTCTGTATGGCACTTCCCATTGTGACCTCCCACTCCTTCTTGAGCCTCTTGCCTCCTTTATTTTCTGTGACAGTCTGCTGAGTCTCGGATCATTGCTCCGACGACTCCTCTTTCCGTTTTGTTGTCTGGCCCTTTTTCTCATCCTATATGCAGGCATTCCCTCAGGTTCTGTCCTTGATCCTCTTCTCTCCTCTTCCTAAACTCCCTCCCTTGTAGATCTCGTGCATTTTCATGGTGTCAGCTCCCATGTGTATGCAGAACGCTCTCTCTCATCTGTAGTTTCAGCAATCCAGACCTCTCCCCAGGGCTTTAGCCCCACATTTCCAACAGCCTGTCAGGTAGCTTCACTAGCACTTCAGTGTGTCCAAAACCACACATCGTATGTTTCTCTCAAGCCTCCTGTTTCTCTCCCGGGGACCCTATTCTTGAATGACATCAGCATTCTCCAAGTCACCTTTGACTCATCCTTCTTGCTGATCCCCACGACAGTCAGTGGGCTGGACCTGTTGATTTTATGTCCTAAATATCCGTTGCCTCTGTCTCTTAATTTCCATTCCCACAAACTTCATTACTACCTGATTAATCTCTCCAGAGAATAGTTCTGATCATCTTTAATTCTCTATTCAAAACTTTCAAGGATATAAAGTATTAAGAAGAAAGAAATGAAGAGAGGGAGGAAAGAAAAGAGAAGAGGCCTCCTTAGCTGGGCACCCAAGGACCCAACCTTCTTCACTCCTTCCTTCCTTGATCCACCAGGCACAAGCAATAGACCCCGCTGCCAGTAGCAAATATTCTCACTACCTCTTCTAAACACGTGTATCTGTACCTCTCTTTCTCACTCGAATTACAGTTATTAGCATTTATGTTTATCTCTACTACTAGAGATCTTGGGCTCTCATCTTGTTCACTTAGTAAGCCCCATACCCAGCACTGTGCTTTAACGCCTAGTAGATACTCACAGAAGTACTGAGAATGAAGTGTGACCGTGACTACACCTGCCTCCAGTTACTGCTCTTTTGCTCAGCATACAGGGTAAATAGAAGATTTCTCCATTTTATGCATGTTTGCTTTACCCCTTTTTTGCTTCTTTCCTTCCCTCTGTCATAAACGTGGTTTGTGGGGTCTGATATAGGGGAGAGGTTCTTGTACGGCTTCTTCTATGAGGTTAGCCATCACTGGCACTGTGGCCTTAACCTAAGTCATGATTATTTCTGGGCAACTCACTGTGTTCTGTAGCCAACTTGGTCTATTGCTGCGTGTAAAGTGGGGACAGAAGGCGGCTTGCTGCCCTCTGGAGTATTTCGGGTAATTCATAGCCAAGCCATCCATAGCAGAAAGTTCCCTCAGCAGGACAGATGCAGCCACTTCCAGAGATTGAATCTGTCCTAAACCACAGCCTGATCAATCTTAGTGGATAGTTCTCTTATAAATAGAAATGAATCCTTTTGGCCAACATGGTGCATAAATTGTGTAATAAATATTTCAAAATCCCTTAGAGGTTCAGGGTATGCTATTAGAGGAGTAGCCTCTGTGCCCTGACTAATATATTCAGGTTCCAAAAAGATACCTCATAAATCCCTGTTTATTCCTGGACAGGGTTCTTGTTTTTTTGTTTGTTTGTTTGTTTTTTAAACATCTTTACTGGAGTATAATTGCTTTACAATGGTATGTTAGTTTCTGCTTTATAACAAAGTGAATCAGCTATACATATATCCCCATATCTCCTCCCTCTTGCGTCTCCCTCCCACCCTCCCTATCCCACCCCTCTAGGTGGTCACAAAGTACCGAGCTGATCTCCCTGTGCTATGCGGTTGCTTCCCACTAGCTATCTATTTTACATTTGGTAGTATTTATAACTCCATGCCACTTTCTCACTGCGTCCCAGCTTACCCTTCCCCCACCCAATGTGCTCAAGTCCATTCTCTACCTCTTCATCTTTATTCCTGTCCTGCCCCTAGGTTCTTCATGACCATTTTTTCTTCCTTTAGATT
>RJWK010045029.1:0-18164 GCA_004363435.1 Platanista minor | reverse complement strand
TTGCTACTTCCCTTAGGGAAGTACCGCAAAAAAAAAAAAAAAAGAACTGCCCAACGCCAGGAAACAAGAGAAGAGTTAGTGATGGGGCGCTACAGATACAGCCAGTTTGGTCTACCAGGAAGTCTGCCCACTGTATTGGCAGTGCCCCTCACTAACTCTGCTCTTTGTTCTCAATAAACTCACTCTTTTCTAAAATACTTCGTGTCTGGAAATTCTTCTTCCAACCCGTGCACGGACCACAACGTTACCTAAATAAGATGGGCCAGGGGAGCAACAAATTTAGCATGTGCGTGATTTACCAATCCTCTGCCAGGGTTCTTAAGGGGTTTGAGGTGGAAGGTAGGATGCGGCATCGTCATAGAAATAAAATCCCAGTGATTTACACAGTTTTGCCAAATAAGGCCCACAGGGCAACTACAGAAAGCCTTGAGCTGCCTCCAGCTTCTCCTGAGACAGCCAGTTTGTCAAAATGCCAATCGCTGGGTCTTATGCACACCCTTCACGTTACGGTTGACATTTACTCCTGAAGCTTTTTAATAACCAAACAGCATTTTACAAAAAGTTAATTAATGGCATTTTATTTGGGTCTTATGTGATTTGGAATTCTTTTCACACTTGTAATTTTGTCTGACATTTTGAAAATACTATGCCTAACTCTTTTGTGTGAAAATAAACACTTTTTTTAAACAGAGCTAGCATGTATTGAATACTTTTTTTTCCTTCTCCCAAGAATTGACGTAAACACCAAAAAGAAAATACTTCTTGTCTGAGCTCAGAGAAATGAAGCATTCTGTTTGGAATCTTAATGACGATGGCCCCAAACTTATCTAATTAAATGCTCCTTCATAATGAAGAAAATTATTTTCAAAGTTAATGAATTTGCAAGCAGAAACGTTGCTGTCTTCCTAGAATGAATTACCCACATTCCTTACATACATATTTCAGTTAAACACCAATTAATGTTGGTGCTTAAAACACGTGGGATTGAGTTCGCTGTGAAAGTGAACTTTCCTTTGTTTTTGGACAGGATAAAAAGACCACAATTTCCCTTCATGTAGACATCGGGCTGCACATATAAACTTAATTCTAGATTTTGGACAAAATGGAAATTATTTCATCAAAACAATTCATTTTACTGACTTTAGCCACTTCAAGCTTATTAACATCAAACATCTTCTGTTCAGATGAATCAATGATGCCCAATCTTCACAGCAAAGAGAATTATGACAAATATTCTGAGGTAAGTTTTTTAACTCTATCTAACATGACTAGCATAAACTACTGAACATTTGTCTTGAGTCCCGTGCTTTTGTAAAGAGTAAGGAAGAAGTTTGTGTTTTGTTTTTTGTCACACTTCAGCCTTCCCATGGCAGCGTATGGCTCTAACTTGTATTTGGTAGCACGACAGCACACAGCCTGGCTTCTCATGACCATTTTAGTGCAGAGTTTGATACTTTGCAAGCATAAGGCGCATTAATTTTCGATTTGACTCAGAAGTGCACAGTTGTAATAAGTAGTTGCAGAAATCAGTACCAGATACATTTCAGCTGGACGTTTGAATTGTCTTTCTATATCAAAGCAAAATGTTTATCCCTAGATGGTGGAATTCCATGTTATTTTTATTTTCTTCTCTATGCCTTTATATAATTTCCCAAATTTGCTGCAATGAGTAGGTATTACTTTTTACAATCAGAAAACAGTTATTTAAAAATCTTCATATGGACAAACTTTCATGGTAAAACTAAATCCAATTAAATATTTGCTGTACTTTAAGTGGTTGCTTTAAAGTTGGTATAGTAGTGGTGTAGTCACCCACAAACCAATCGGTGTTTTACTAACATAATTTACATACTGACAAAAATACAATCAATTTCTTGAGAAATGCTTTTAGAGTGGAACTCTGAATATGAGCAGGTAAAAAAGAAGTCTCCTCCAGCTGTACCCCAAAATGTGGCTAGCATCTCTGCTTTCATGAGCCCACCACTTTGGCTTTTAAAGAGGAGGGAATCAAGAGAAATGGAGAGGCAGTGGGAGGTATCTCTAAAAGCAAAATATAAAAATCTATGAAAGATTTCATAAACAACATGAATCAAAACTGAAGGAGAATAACTGTAGTAAAATAAACTTTTGCCTCGTTTCAATACTTCATTATGTTCTTACTGCTCAAACACACTGCTGCATGCACTGTATATATTTTATTAATATTTTATAGTTGTCTTACAATAGTCCAGGGATGGTGAAACTAGATTGCTTTAAGAAGCTTAATACAAATTATTTATTTAAAAAATTCTTCACATGAAAGCACAAACTTTGTTCATAGCTTTAACAATTCTACAGATTAAAGTCTGGATTTAACTTAATTTGGGGTTTAAATCCATTGCTTATAATGTTATTTTAATGGCTATTTCTAATTATAGCCTAGAGGAGATCTCCACTGGGAAAAAGAAAGAAGTCTCAATTTTGAAGAGTTAAAAGACTGGGGTCCAAAAAACATCATTAAGATGAGTACACCTGCAGTCAACAAAATGCCATCCTCAGTAGCCAACTTGCCACTGAGATTTGGGAGGACCATGGAAGAAGAAAGAAGCACTGGGGCAATGGCCAACCCGCCTCTGAGATTTGGAAGCAATACAGAGGACAGCATCTCGAGACGTGTTCCTAATCTGCCCCAAAGGTTTGGGAGAACAACAATAGCCAAAAGTGTCACCAAGACACTGAGTAATTTGCTCCAACAATCCATGCATTCACCATCTGCCAATGGGTTACTTTACTCCGTGACCTTCCAGCCCCAAGAAATCCAGAATCCTGATCAAAAGAACCTAAAGGTAAATACTTGAATACCAATTAAAATGCATAGGCAGTTATATAGAGCTAATCCAGAAAGTTTAAAAAGGCTTACATGTTTTTCAAAAGAACTTCCTAAGAAAGTTAAGTTTCTTGGAAGGCAAAAGGCAAAGGCACAGGGAAATAAACCCCTGTAAATTGAGAGCTATAGGTCAGTTATAAACATGACTACAGGTATGAAATAATGAGGTAGCTTCCCCTAAGCCACATACGGGCATCCCTCTCATTACTCTACAGCCACTCACTAAGTAGTAACAGGCGAAGACAGAATCAGGAATTCATGCCTATGACGTATTGTCCAACATTTGACCTCTCTAGCATAAAAGGTCCCACGTGAGGGAGTTGCCTGCAGGTACAAAGGACACCATCTCAATAACCCAGTTCTCAAATTCAGAAGATCTTTTTTCTCAACTTTAAATCAAAATTTCTTTTTCCAGGATCTCATTTTATAAATAATTCCTGTTATTATAATCATTCTTTATACTGATATGTATTTATTGAATTATCTACTAGTACAAATCAGAGCACAAGCTACCACGAGAGGTTCAAAAATTTAATAAGCTACGTACCTATTATGTTCTAGTACAGAGCATATATTAAAAAAAGTTTTTATATAAAATTGAACCTGACCCTTTAGTTAAAACCTGAAGGAGATAAGGAGGCAGGCTGTGACATCTTATCAGTGAGAGCTTCTCGGAGCACTCCTGATTTATTTTTACCATGGTACTTATCCTCATCTGACATATTATATATTTAGGGTTCATCCTTTTTACTAGAATTTCAGTTCTATAAATCCCATAATTTTTGTCCATTGTCATATTCCCAACGCCTAGAACTGTCTGGCAGGTAGTAAGCCCTCAATATTTGATAGGATAAATGAAATGATATGAGAGGCACTAATAAGGTCTTACAGAGATTCAAAAAAAAAAGAATGTTTCTTCATGTGGGAATCCAGGGATATTTCATGAGTTGGACTTTGAATGGTGACTCTATTTTGAACATTCAGAGACTAGAGGGAAGAGAGACGGTATCTTCAGGCAAAGAGAGGAGTATGAGCAAAGGCACTAAAGCAAGGTGAGCCAAGAAGAGCTGGGGCTCAGTTTGGAGAGACGAGGGAAGAAGCCAAGAAGGGTGGGGTAAGAGCAGAGGGTGCAGATATTCAGAGCCACATAAAATATTCTGAATGTTGTTTATCAGGAAAAGGAGAACCACTGATGTTTCTGCTGAGGTCCTGAGATACTGTACAGGTAGAGGTTGGCAACTAATCAGATGCTGGGAGTGGGGTGGCGATGAGGGAGAGAGATGAGTCAACGGTAACACTGTTATTCTAAGTGCCCATGACAAATTCAGGATCCCATCAACATCTCACTCATTTCAAGTGCAACACAATTCAATTCAGGTATAATTAGGCAATTAGGATCATGACCTACATTTGCATATGCTTTCTTTTACATGCTATTTTTGTGATGGATGAGAATATTTTGTACTGCTTACATTTTAGGAGACTGGGATTGAAGAAAATAGATGATGCAGAATTGAAACAAGAAAAATAAGAAATCTGGAGCCTGTTCCTAAAGACGACATAAAGCTGTAACAACTCTGAGGTGAAGACAACAAGGAATGAAGTCATTGCCCTCTCTTAATAGATTATCATTCACAGCAATTTTTCCTTCTCAGTATAGCTAATATAGTGAAAGTTTAAAAAAAATGTAAAGAATATTGTAATGTAAAGATGAAATGAAAGATGAAGTAATTTTTTCTAAATAAAAAGAGCATTGAATATACTTAAGAAGCCTCTAGTAATGGGGATAAGAGGAGAGAGAGAGACTGATTTGCCACATCACTATCATATGAACACAGTCACACTTAAGTAAAAAATTAAATAGAGGAGTAGCCTGGCAAATTTTATGATGAATATTAAATAATTTAACAGAATAACATGTTTGACAAACAAATGAACATTGAATAATAAATTATTTACAAATATTTTTATACACCTATTTCTGCTATTGCATCAACTGTTAGTGAATCCGTGATAGATGGAAAAAATTTTTTAAAAGAAAAAGGCTGTTATTAGATACCTCTCTAAGTGTCTCTTCTATCTATATCTGGAAATTTGCCTTCTGGTGTGTCTCTTTTCTCCTCACTTAATATTTCAAGGTTTTGATTTGCAGAGAAAATCTAATCACACTCTTAAAACTAACAATTTATAAACAGTACACCACCACGCGAATGCACAGTGATTCAACTTCTGTCATAGAATGAGAAGTCCTTAGTCAGATATTAATCAGTTTATTGAGCAACCTCAATTCCTTAGGGTGCAAGCCAGAAATGGTATTAATTCTCTCCCATCCTGCCCCCAGCTGGGCTGTGTTGAATCTCCTTTTCCTGCTGTGTAGAGACCGCCTTAATGATACCCCGGACAGACTCTAAAACTTCCTCGTCACTTCTTGATATTAAAAATCTCAGTCAAGGGCTTCCCTGGTGGCGCAGTGGTTGAGAGTCCACCTGCCGATGCAGGGGACGCGGGTTCGTGGCCCAGTCCGGGAAGATCCCACATGCCGCGGAGCGGCTAAGCCTGTGAGCCATGGCCGCTGAGCCTGCGCGTCTGGAGCCAGTGCTCTGCAACGGGAGAGGCCACAACAGTGAGAGGCCCGCGTACCGCAAAAAAAAAAAAAACCTCAGTCAAGTCCAGCTGAAGATGGCAGCCTCATATCCAAAGCAAAGTTTCTCCTCCCCCATTGCTGGCAGGGCTGGGGGCTGGAAGAACGTGAAGTGGGAAAGGAACAAGGCTGCTCTTTTTCTCTTCCGCCCCTTTCTCACCCCCGAGGTAGGGTGGTGGGAGGGAAAACTGTAGGCCTCTGGAAAAAAATCTCCTCTCCTATCTTCTCCAGGGTGTTGGGTGGGCAAGGGAGGGGGATGAGCAGGATGGGATGGGGAATCAAGAGTCCCTGTCTCATCCTCTCTGTATAACGTTGTTTCTTCTACAAGGGAGTTCTTCGGGAAGCACTGAGGGAACTTCACACTGCCTAGGTCAGTGACCTAAGAGACCTGGATGCTCCTTGATCTCTTCCAACCACCCTCATCCCACCTGTACTCTCCATGGCCTCTTATTGCCAGAAAGAAAGGCTCAAGACAGCTACCTTCTCAGCATCCACTTCATCTACGGAAAAGGCAGATGGCCTTGTCATGCCAAGGCAGGACTGAAGCTGCTCCTCGGCTTCCCGGCCACTGCCCCCATTTGTCTCCAACCCCCTTTGCCCTGCTTAGGAGGGGCAGAGGCAGATCAGCAAGCCTACTGCCTATACAAACTACCCATCAGAAATGAACCGCCAGTACCTGCTTCATGATCCCACTCTGTATGAGTGATTTTCTAGGAACCTCTCTTGCTTGGTTTCGGGGTGAGGGGCAGCTGCAGCAGCCCCCTCCCAGTCAACCTCTCATACATCTCTGGGAGGGGCATGGACCACGGCAGGGGCTGATGTGGCTCTGCCATCTCTTCGTAAACCCAGAAGGGTGTCTGGCCCCCATCATCCATGGTTTCCACTACAATGTCAAGTATTTGGAGCCTCTGTACTTCCAGATTTGGTCCCCAGTTGCCCATCCTGAGCAGAGTGAAAGTATGCAACATCCTGCTGCACTAATAAATAAACAAAAAGGCCAATCGATCCCTTGATACTACATGACGCAAGGAAATTTCTTGTCGTAGAACATGGGTTCTTTACCTAAACCTTTGAAATTTATGGACAACGTTAGGTGAATAACCAGGTGTCAGATGTCCCCTTAACCAGGCAGCTTACTCTGTTTTAGCCACTTGCCACCCCCTTCACCAGCTTCTACAAGAAATCCATTCGCATAAGGAAGTTTGCGATCTCTCTGCAGATTTGTGGGATCTCAGAGAGGCGATCACATTGCACATCACTACACTGAAAAAGACTTGACTAGACAAGCCTCTTCTCCCAAGTCTCTCTTTACCTGGACCTCTAGCAGGGTCTCCTCCTCTTCTAACCTCTGATGCTCACTGGGGAGGCTTTATGGGCATGTGACCCATGCAGGTGCACAGGGCCCCACATTTGGTTAAGTGCTTTATTGTCACTGTCCTGAAATTCTTAATAATTTTGAACGAGTGCTGCATTTTTCATTTTCCATCGGGCCCCACAAATTATGTAGTTTGTCCTGCTCCCCCCCATCTCAGCCCTGCTGGCTCCTCTGCCTACTCTCCCAAAATCCAGTGCCCCCTCCCCCATTTATTAATCAGAGCAGCTTTCGTTTTCTACATGAAACACAAGGGCCAGCCTGCCACACGGGCCTGAGAGGTCTACTTACATCCCACAGTGGGTAAAAAATATAACTGCACAATTCATGAAATGTAGTCAAAATGCAATTTTCTGTGTGTGTGTGTCTCACTACCCCTTTTAACATGTAAAGGGTGGGGAAGGAGATGTGCAGAAATCTTCCCCTGGCCCTGGATGGAAACTTGGCCAGATGCCAAGAAATTCCCTGATGCTCTTAGCTGTTCTTTGGCCTAAGTCAAAATGCACAGTCTCAATTCCATTGTAATCAACATTTCAATCTACATTCTTTCATTCATCTTCAACACTTCCCATGTGAGGTCTGAGTTGGGGGACAGGAATGAGATCGACTTCTGCTCTCTTTTCCAACCTCAACTGCTTCCTCACTCTCTGGCTCTGTTGGACTCTTCTGGGATGGAAGAGAATTTGAGATGAGAGGCAAGGAGTTATAGAACAGTTCTTGCCAGGGTGTATGGATTCACTCTCAGGACCCAGAGGATGGTACCACGCAGCATGGCTGGCCTCAGCTCTCGCCCTGGGACACGGTCTTCTAGGGGTCCTCTCGAGTAGGACTCGAAACAGCTTCTGCAAATCTCTCTTCCCTGCAGCTCATACCTGGTTACCCACAGCTCGCCCTCCACACTGGGTGTGATCCCAACATGCCTCTTCTATCTTGTTGCCCCCAGACTCTTTAGCTTTTTGACCTGGAGTTGAGCACCAATTTTTTGTTTCTCTCAACCACATGGAACACGTTTCCTCATCGTATAGAAGATCCTCCCCGAAGAGTAATGGACTCAGTAATCCCCAGCGCGTGGGCATGGGTGGGGAGCATTCGCAGTAGGGTAACAATGCTTTCCAAAGAAATCTCTTCATAAACCCAAATCTTATCCTTTCATGGTCTCCACGTGGGTGAGAAAATTGAGGACTTAGTGGAACCACTTTCCAACCATTTCCTTTAAAAAGTCTGCACACAGTGATCTGGCTTTGGAATTTTACATCTGTCAGATTTTGGTGTTTTGACTAAAACTTCACTTTTGATATTCTTTGCAACAAAGATGGATCTCTACTTGTAAAGAATGCTTAACAGCTGCTAAAAATGACATTGTCTCTGCATCATTACACGTATATGTGCATTTTTCTGGGGGAAGAGTTCAGAGTTCTAGGGTAAATTCTCAGTGGAGTTTGTACCCCATAAAGTTTAAGAATTACTGCCACAGAAGATTTTTATTTCTAGAATTATTTTAAATTAACATCTAAGTCAATTTATAAATGAATATTGTTATCTTACTGGCCATTTAAGTGCTGAGAACATAACATGCCAAAACGATCAGAATCACTCAAGTGGTTTAGCCTGCCCTTCCTCCAAATACTGGCTTTTTATAGTAGCAGAAAATAGAAGCGAGGTGGTAATTGTGCTCTTCTCCTTAGTGTGCTTTCCCAGGCACCTCCTCCCAAATACTTCATTCTCCACCCCTCCTCCTCTCTTCCAACGCTTCACTTCCTCAAGAAAATTCCATTTGGATTGGGCCTACCCTAAACCTCAGCCAGTCTGTTAAGGTGAGCAAAGTGTGGAGCTTCAGGGGAAAGTTGGGGATGACACACGTTATACGTCGATGATTTTCAGGGAAGGGAACTTCCATGTGCTCTCAAGTCCACATTTCATACATCATACTGTGACAATGACCTTGAGAAATACAAAAAGGAAAAAAAAATATACTGGCTCTGCGGCCAATTTCTCAGTGAGAAAAATGAAAGGTCCAGCAAAATGAAATAGTCAAGAAAGGGGAAAGCGTTGGCCTCTACTTACTTCATGTGTGTTTTTTCTTTTTCGTTTTTTTCCCTAAAGATCTTCCTGCAAACATTACGTGACACTTTTCCTATGCAACTTATCATTTTATTTAATAAGCATACCAAGCTACATGTTATTTCCTAGAAACGTGCACTTTCACATTTCTGTGCCTTTGTTCATGCTAATTCCTTCAGCTCAAAGGCCCCTTTTATACTTATCAAAAATCCTTCAAGACCCTGGTCAAATTTGGATGCAGCTGCATTTAACAGAAAACCTAAATAAAATTGTTTTAACCAAGAGAGGCTTTTCTTTCCCCACACATAAAAATGCCTGGAAGGAAGCAGTTCTGGGCTGGTGTGGGAATTCCACAGTCATCAAGGATCTAGACTTCTCCCATTTTTCTGCTCCATCATCCTAAGCACAAGGTTCCCACCAGGCCATCTCGCAGCAAAATCAAAGGGGCAAAGAACAGGCGTGCTCTTTTTCCAAAGGGCCCCATCCAACAACTTCCTCTTTCATGTCACTGGCTGCCCCAGTTTGCAAGGGAAGCTGGGAAATGTAGTTTCTCCTTTGAGCACATTGCCTCAACCACGATGATGATAGAAAAAAAGAGCATGGATTTCGGATAGACAACCAGACGGGTCTGCCCAGCCTCTCCTCAAGCTCACTTCCTTGTTGTATAAAATATATAGCATATTTTAATTTTTTTTCCTTCACTAGACCAAGGTCAACGCTATTGACATTTTGGGTTGGACAATTCTTTGTTGTGGGGCTGCCCCATGCATCATAGGATGGTTATCAGCACCTGTAGTCTCTACCCACTAGATGCCACCCTGCAAATGGGACAACTAAAAATGTCTCCAGACATTGCCAAATGTTCCCTGGGGGGGCAAAATCATCCCTAATTAGGAGCCCCTGCACTAGACTGTCCTAATCTTCTTTGTATCCCATCCCCAGCTAAATAATAATGACTGTTGATTGTTATGATAACTCTGTTTTAACATTTAATGCTGTTTTAACCACTTCTGTTATGTTCATTTTTACACATGAGAACTGAGCTCACAGAGAACATTCTGAAAAAACGGGATCTAACAAATGGGCTCCACCAAGGTCTGTTTCACGTCAAAGTTTACACTCTTCCTCCTCCATCCACTATCCTATCCACCACTGCGTCACCCACCTCCCATCCAGCTCTTAAATACTGTAAGTATTCAGGAAACATTTGTTGAATGAAGCTTTAAATAGAAAATACGAGTGCACTGGAGCCCAGGAAGAAAGTCTCAATGTTCTAAACATTATGTACAGATTTTAGAAAGAAGGAAGGAAGGAAGGGAAGAAGGGAAGGAGGGAGGGAGGGAGGAAGGAGGAGAGAGAGAAAAAAAGACCTTAGATTCCTAGACAGCTTTAACCTAGCCACTCCTTAAGGTATCTACCTTAAGAGCAGGTAGGGAGGTGCCTACCTTATCAGAATGAATGACCATAAAGGGTAAAAACATCACAGAAGAAACGCTGTACCATTTTTAACTTAGACTCTAAAGAAGCAACTAATGATTTTTTTTCCTTACAGCAAACAAAGAGCTATTGTTGTTGATGAATCTCAAATATCAGTTTCTGCTTCAGTGGGAGAACCGTACAGGTCAAGAGAGCCACTGAATTACACAGTCACTGGCAAGTGGAGCGGGAGAAAGGCATCAGTAAGTACGCTCCTGCCGGGTTAGGACTCTCACTCCCTGGGTTGTCTGCAGTTTCTAATCAATCCCATTAATGAAGTGGGACAAAGCAATAAGGGAATTAAAATAAATCCAAAGTAAGCCTGTCCCAGCCCAACGACACAAATTGTGGGAGTACTCGGGTGTTGCAGCCTTTCCCTGCTTCTCACAGATTGCTGTTTGTTACTGAAAGCCCTGTGGAAAATATAATCACTTTGCTGTTTGGAGTCAGACTGAATTAGGAAAATATTATCTGGTGAACATTATAGCCAATGTTTATTTTAACTTACTACTTATTAAGTAGCCTTGAGTTCCTAAAATGTTTATTAGACGTTGCACATTTTTTTCACTGTTAGAAGTATTAACATTAAAAAATCAGGGAGATTTCATTTGTCTTTTTTTATGTATTCTATTTTGCTATGGTAAAATATACATAACATAAAATTTACCATTTTAACCATTTTGTTTGTTTGTTTGTTTTGCGGTATGCGGGCCTCTCACCGTTGTGGCCTCTACCGTTGCGGAGCACAGGCTCCGGACGCGCAGGCTCAGCGGCCATGGCTCACGGGCCCAGCCGCTCCACGGCATGTGGGATCTTCCCGGACCCGGGCACGAACCGGTGTCCCCTGCATCGGCAGGCGGACTCTCAACCACTGCGCCACCAGGGAAGCCCTAACCATTTTTAAGTGTACAATTCAGTGATATTAATTAAGTCCATTTCACTTACTTTTTACATAGTCGGGCACTATTCTCTAATTATACTCACACTATTAATATTTAAGTAACCATACGCAAAGCTCTAACATTATTTTGCCTGCCAGGAAATGCCTCTGACAACAATAAGGTTGATGCTTTTTAGAGATGCTCTGATTCTGACAGACTTATTTAGGGATATTAGATTTTTTCACCAGAACATTACATTTCTCCTAAATTCCCTTGAAGCTTATTTTGAAAGGAAGTAATTTTGCTAATTTTTTTCTCCTGAAGTATTTTATGATCTCACTAGTTCATACTATTTTGTATTCACGTAGGGCAGAAGCTAGTGCTTCTTTAGAAATACCTGGGACAGCAAAGGTTCTGTTACCAGTCAGATATGAGAACACATTTATTTCAGAACAGTAATGAAAATGAAGCATTTGATTAGTTTAACTTCCCTGAGAAATGGAGGATGGACAACAGCCATTCACCTACTATGTTATAGAACTTCTCTTTGAACTTCAGGGCTCTATCACATTCTTCCTAATAGCCCATTTTTGTTTTTCATATATCATGAAGTTTTCCTCTCACAATATAACACAAAGGTAATACATATTATCATATTTGTAGCTTAGGAAATGGGAAGTATTATTACCCATTATTCTCTTCCTATATATAGGAACTAATGTATTATAGGAGTCAAACAGGAAAATCACTATTAGAATGAGGTGTGGCATAATATTATAATGAGATTAATGTGGAATTAATACTCTGTAGAGATAGAGAAATATTATTTTAATCATGAAGAAAAACTATCTCAAAATTTATTTTACCTCTTGGCAGATTTCCAGGCATGGGTATATTGTGGCTAATAAAACATAAAACTATTGTTTCACTTTCTTAAAATATGCAGCAATACTAATTAGCTACGGCAATGCACCTACATAATTTTCAAACTGCTTTTAAAATATCACATAGCTTTTCCCTTGTAATTTAAAGCACTGAATTGTAACCGATATTGCAAAGTTATTTTTAACCACTACAGGGAAGAAAATGCTCCATGTTTGTACATAACTAATTTTACATTCTTAGACCAAAACAATAATAACCACACCACCACCACCACAGCAAAAAGTCTTTAAGATCCTCTTGTTTTATACTGTACAATATACTACACACTAAAGGCTCAGTTAGCAACTTTAAAATTTTAAACTAATGCACAATCATCTCAATTCAACAGCTTATAGTAGGCAAATGTAAACATTTTTGCAGCCTGAGCCTACCTATGAGTTAAGGATTATTAGCATTAGGGAATCAGCACATCCTTAAGGAAAGGCAGAATACTTAAACAAACAAAACAGACAGTACCCATTAAGAATCAGCAAGGTTCTTTCTACATTAAAGTATCTACAATGGAATGCAAAGGTCATATTTATCACAAAATTGAAATATTAACTGAAGTCACAAATTGATCAAATGCTAAAATATTTACATTTGACTCTTGAATTTCTATATGTACTTTCTTTTCTTTGCGGTACACGGGCCTCTCACTGTTGTGGTCTCTCCTGTTGCGGAGAACAGGCTCCGGAAGCTCAGGCTCAGGGGCCATGGCTCACGGGCCCAGCCGCTCCACGGCATGTGGGATCCTCCCGGACCGGGGCACGAACCTGTGTCCCCTGCATCGGCAGGCGGACTCTCAACCACTGCGCCACCAGGGAAGCCCCTATATGTACTTTCTTTTACCACAAACCAACTGCAGATCTAATTGTGACAGAGATGCTTTAAGTTTCCTCTTAATATAACTTTTTGACCTGATTAATTTTTTAAATTATTTCTATTAATTTTTGTCCCTCCCAATTAAGCCATTTGCATTTCAGTAACTAAAGCATTACTTCCTTTGATTAGAAACCACAACCTCTTTACTTTTTCGCTCTCATTGATTCAAACGTATCACAGTGAATTAAGCCATTTGGATTTCAGTCTGTGTGGGTGACATTTTAACAACTGTCCCTTCAACCTTCTCTCTGTGTGCATCTTGGCCATGTCCTACATCATAGAGGACAGCAGGAGGGCAATGGTGGCAGCCTGATAGAAGAATGGAGCAGGCATGGAGCCAGGGGTTACACAACACCGAAGTCAGCGATTTCTCTGATGCACGAGCCTTTCACTTGCCAATCAAACCTGATAAGGCTTTTACCTTGTAGAGTTATTCCTGACCTTACCCAAGACACTAAATCATTTCTGAAGTCTTGTTTCTTAGCCTAAGCAAACCTGCTCTCCCCACTTTTCAGGTCTGTGTGCACTGTTCACTCTACTACTGATAAATACAGCACAGTGGTGCTGAAAAGCTGAGGAAGTGTCACTTCTTTTGGACTAATGAAAGTGATGCACATCTAAAACCAGAGCTAGTCAGAAAGCCTTCCGTATTATGACCTATTGGCAAAAGTTATAAACTAGCAGTTTTGAAATAAGCTCCTAACAATTATAGTTGCCCAGGAATAGATCTGACCCACATGTGCAATGGAAAGGCGTTTGAGCAGAGACTGGATGGTTATACAACAGATAGGAATATCAAAAATGAGTTATCACAGATGTCATTAATCCAAGTGTGCAGCTGTACTAATTGACTTCCAAAACCTTATCAATCTTCTTTTAAGAGTAATTTTATGTTTAGCAAAGAAATACATGTGCAAGTTTAAAAAGTCAAAAGAATTCTGCAAGGCTTATAGTTAGGGTGACTGCATCCCAGTTTTCCAGGGACAGTTCTGATTTATGCCTATTATCCCAGTGTAATTATTAATAGTGCCCCCTCTTTCACTCTCAAAAGTGTTCCAGTTGGATAAAAAACCACTACCTCAAGTCCCAACCACATTACCCCCAATTTCTATTTCCCAGAAGCAATTACTTTTAATATGTTTAGGATTTTTTTCTATATGGGTTCAAATTTCTAAGAAAAACAAAACAAAACATGATTATACTACTTGCATCAGTTTAAACTGCATTAGAATTCAAAGACCAGGGGTAAAATCATTGACTTAAACAGGTAGAAAGAGGTGTCTGGAAGGTAGCTTGTTTGAAGACTTATACATCTGAAAATGACTTTTCCTCCTTCATACACTGTTGGGATTTTAAATCCATCCAAATTCTGACAAAGTGTACGGGTAGAAAAAGTAATGACATTGCTGAGACACACTACCTCGATCTCCCTTCAAAATAAGATTTGCTACCCAAGCTGTCAGGGACTGCCTCAGCTGCAGAGAGCTACCTGACCCCACCATAATGCCCTTCCCAGATCAGAGGCATCCAATGCCTGACTGAGGCAGGGATAAAAAGACCCTTTCTACCCAACCTAGGACTGCTCTGAGAGGCCATCAGTGCTCCAGAGCGCCCCAGAGGTTAGCCAAGGTTTTGTCAGGCTCATATAACAGATGGACTTGTCCCTCTGCCCAATCCTGCTTCCTTTCCTTCTTTCCACAGGTGTTGATCTTTAATAAACAGCTTGTACCCCAAACTCCATCTCAGCACCTGCTTCCAGAAAACCCAATCTGCAACAAATAGGTACTATGGTTCAAAATTCAAAAGGTGCAATAAAGGAATATGGTGAAACACCTCCCTCCCTCAAGATCCAGTTATCAGTTCCCCTTCTCAAAGTCAACCAGCGTGGCCACGTTCTTGTGAATATTTCTAGAAATAGGATGCATATATAAGAAATGTTTATACATACAAACATAATTTATAAGGAAACATATAATTTCTTTCATTTGCTACACAAATGGTAGCACACTCCACAACTGTTCAGTACTTTTTTTTTAACCTTAAAATATAACTACTAGAGAATGGACTTGAGGATATGGGGAGGGGGAAGGGTAAGCGGTGATAAAGTGAGAGAGTGGCATGGACATATGTACAGTACCAAACGTAAAATAGATAGCTAGTGGGAAACAGCCGCGTAGCACAGGGAGATCAGCTCAGTGCTTTGTGATCACCTGGATGGGTGGGATGGAGAGAGTGGGAAGGAAGGAGATGCAAGAGGGAGGAGATATGGGAACATATGTATATGTATAATTGATTCACTTTGTTATAAAGCAGAAACTAACACCATTGTAAAGCAATTATACTCCAATAAAGATGTTAAAAAATAAAAAAAATTTTAAAAAATATAACTCAGAGGTTGTTACAATATATAAAAAGTATCATCATTCTTTTTAATGGCTGCCTGGTATCCCATTGCATAGAAATAACAATTTATTTGGTGAACATTTATGTCAAATCTTTTCCTATTACATACAGTGTTACACTGAATAATCTGTGTGTGCATTAGAGCCCAGTTGTGCATATTTTCAAGCCCTATGTGTGCATGCGTGTAGGAAAAATTCCTAGAAGAGGGATTCCTAGGCCAAAATGCTCTAGTCATAATTTTGATAAGATGTTGGTAAACTGCCTTCCTTTTATATTGTACCAATTTATACTCCCTTGAAAAATATATGAGCGCCTATGTCCTCATACTCTTCCTTTATTGTATCACTGAATTAATAGAGTCCAGTATAAAATATAACAAAAAAAGACATTATAAATGTTGGGCTAAAAATGTATAGAAGTTCTAAAATTTTTTCCATGCTCTATTGAATCATCTCGTGCCATCTTGGTGATGGTTCACCCAACTTTGGAAGGCAATGGTTTACTAAACAGGAGAATTTTTCTGAAATCAGGGAGCAGACATTTTCAACTTTCCATCCCCTGTATTGGACACACAGTAGTTGTTCAATTAATATTTATGGAATAAATGAATGGAAAAAAATGAAGAAACTTGGTTAGTAGCATATATAAACATATAAAATGTCTCTTAAAATTCTTTATTGGAGTATAGTTGATTTACAATGTTGTGTTAGTTTTAGGTGCACAGCAAGGTCAATCAGTTATACATATGCATATATCCATTCTCTTTTAGATTCTTTTCCCATATGGGTTATTACAGAATATCGAGTTGAGTTCCCTGTGTTATACAGTAGGTCCTTATTAGTTATCTCTTTTATATAGAGTAGTGTGTATATGTCAATCCCAATCTCCTAACTTATCCCTTCTCCCCTTTCCCCTTTGGTAACCATAAGTTTGTAAAACGTCTCATTTTAATGTGCATATTTTAACATCAATATGTGTCAGGGTTGTGTACATATTTATGATATATATTGATAAAGTGATATGTGTGTAACTAAAATACACACACAAGAGTTGATGCTTAAATTCCTTTTACTAATTCCATTTTATATATATGTACCACATTTTCATTAACCATTCATCAATCAATGGACACTTAGGTTGTTTCCATCTCTTAGCAATTGTAAATATTGCTCCAATGAACATGGGGTACAGAGATCTCTTCAAGAAAGTGATTTCAGTTGCCTGGATACATATATACTCAGAAGTGAAAACTCTGTATCATATGGTAGCTGTTTTTAATTTCTGAAGAACCTCCATACTGTTTTCCATAGTGGCTGCACCAATTTACATTCCCACCAGCAGTGCACAAGGGTTGCCTTTTCCCCACATCCTCACCAACACTTGTTATCTCTTGTATTTTTGATAATAACCATTTTAACTGGTATAAGGTGATATCTCATTTTGGTTTTAATTTGCATTTTCTTGACAATTTGTGATGTTGAGCACCGTTTCATGCACCTTGAACATCTTTTTTGGAAAAAATGTCTATTCAGGTGCCTTGCAAGTTTTTAAATCAGATTATTTGGGGTTCTTTGCTATTGAGTTCTATGAGTTCTTTATATATACTGGATATTTACCCCTTATCAGATATATTGTTTGCAAATATTATATTTTCTCCCATTCCATAGGTTGCCGTTTCATTTTGTTGATCATTTCTTTTGCTGTGCAGAAGCTTTTTAGTTTGATGTAGTTCCACTTATTTTTGCTTTTGTTGTTTGTGCTTTTGGTGTTATCCAAAATTGTTTCCAAGACCAATGTCAAGGAGGTTTGCACTGTAGGCTGGGCTCTGTTGTGGGGTTCTCTCAGTGTGGCACTGTGCCAGACAGGGAGGGGCAACATGGTCAGAGTGTAGCTGCTCCTCTTACCCTTCTAATATGATTCTTCTCAGTCTCTGTGGACACAGAGGTGCTTCAGCCTCACTCCCAGGTTCTGGGTATCTTCACAACAGTGTCTTATCTATGGATAGTTGTACTAGTTGGGCTTCTTGTGAAGGGAATTGATGTTGGGAATGACCAATGTCACTATCTTGATTATAAGTCTTTCTGCCTGTGTTATTTAAGTAAATGATATGGTGCTTTAGATCTCATTCTGTTTCTTACTTTTCAACATTTTTTTTTCTTTTCTAACTATGCATGGTATAATATGTAGAGTTAGGAAAGTAGAAACCAAACTAGGCATTTCAGCCGAGGGAATTTAATATAGGAAATTGATTACACAGATGTTAGAAGCCTGAATGAGCTAAAGGAGACTAGGAAAAAAAAAAAAAAAAAAACCAATGACAGTGAGCAGTTACACCCCTAGGGCTGGGGAAGCAGAGGAAAAAAGTAGGAGTTATCAAATACTGGAAGCTCAAAGGAAACCCACAGGGCTTCCCTGGTGGTGCAGTGGTTGAGAATCCGCCTGCCGATGCACGGGACACGGGTTCGTGCCCCGGTCCCGGAAAATCCCATGTGTTGAGCGGAGCGGCTGGGCCTGTGAGCCATGGCCACTGGGCCTGCGCGTCCGGAGCCTGTGCTCCGCAACGGGAGGGGCCGCAACAGTGAAAGGCCTGTGTACCACCACCAAAAAAGGAAACCCACAAATCTTGGACTCAGAACACTAGCAGGCGGGGGTTGT
>RJWK010045028.1:0-18173 GCA_004363435.1 Platanista minor | reverse complement strand
TTCACTCTGTATGACAGACTCTAGGTCCATCCACCTCACTACAAATAACTCCATTTCGTTTCTTTTTATGGCTGAGTAATATTCCATTGTATATATGTGCCACATCTTCTTTATCCATTCATCTGATGATGGACACTTAGGTTGTTTCCATGTCCTGGCTATTGTAAATAGAGCTGCAATGAACATTTTGGTACATGACACTTTTTGAATTATGGTTTTCTCAGGGTACATGCCCAGTAGTGGGATTGCTGGGTCATATGGTAGTTCTATTTGTAGTTTTTTAAGGAACCTCCATACTGTTCTCCATAGTGGCTGTACCAGTTCACATTCCCACCAGCAGTGCAAGAGTGTTCCCTTTTCTCCACACCCTTTCTAGCATTTATTGTTTCTAGATTTTTTTATGATGGCCATTCTGACTGGTGTGAGGTGATACCTCATTGTAGTTTTGATTTGCATTTCTCTAATGATTAGTGATGTTAAGCATCCTTTCATGTGTTTGTTGGCAATCTGTATATCTTCTTTGGAGAAATGTCTTTTTAGGTCTTCTGCCCATTTTTGGATGGGTTTGTTTGTTTTTTTTGTTATTGAGCTGCATCAGCTAGCTGCTTGTAAACTTTGGAGATTAATCCTTTGTCACTTGCTTCATTTGCAAATATTTTCTCCCATTCTGAGGGTTGTCTTTTGGTCTTGTTTATGGTTTTCATTGCTGTGCAAAAGCTTTTAAGTTTCATTAAGTCCCTTTTATTGTTATTTCCATTTCTCTAGGAGGTGGGTCAAAAAGGATCTTGCTGTGATTTATGTCATAGAGTGTTCTGCTTATGTTTTCCTCTAAGAGTTTGATAGTTTCTGGCCTTACATTTAGGTCTTTAATCCATTTTGAGCTTATTTTTGTGTATGGTGTTAGGGAGTGTTCTAATCTCATACTTTAACATGTACCTGTCCAGTTTTCCCAGCACCACTTATTGAAGGGGCTGTCCTTTCTCCACTGTACATTCCTGCCTCCTTTATCAAAGATAAGATGACCGTATGTGCGTGGATTTATCTCTGGGCTTTCTATCCTGTTCCATTGTTCTATATTTCTGTTTTTGTGCCAGTACCATACTGTTTTGATTACTGTAGCTTTGTAGTATAGTCTAAAGTCAGGGAGCCTGATTCCTCCTGCTCTGTTTTTCATTCTGAAGATTGCTTTGGCTATTGGGGGTCTTTTGTGTTTCCATACAAATTGTGAAATTTTTTCTTCTCGTTCTGTGAAAAATGACAGTGGTAGTTTGATAGGGATTGCATTGAATCTGTAGATTGCTTTGGGCAGTAGAGTCATTTTCACAATGTTGATTCTTCCAATCCAAGAACATGGTATATCTCTCCATCTATTTGTATCATCCTTAATTTCTTTCATCAGTGTCTTATAATTTTCTGCATACAGGTCTTTTGTCTCCTTAGGTAGGTATTTTCCTAGATATTTTATTCTTTTTGTTGCAATGGTAAATGGGAGTGTTTTCTTAATTTCACTTTCAGATTTTTCATCATTCAACAAGATGGACTTAATTGATATTTACAGGACATTCCATCCAAAAGCAACAGAATATACATTTTTCTCAAGTGCTCATGGAACATTCTCCAGGGTAAATCATATCTTGGGTCACAAATCAAGCCTTGGTAAATTTAACAAAATTGAAATTGTATCAAGTATCTTTTCCAACCGCTACACTATGAGACTAGATATCAATTACAGGAAAAGATTTATTCCTTTTTTTTTAACCATTTGTAAGGCTACGCTTTTTAGTGGATTGACATTTTAAAAATGATGTTTATAAATAAGCTACCTTCCAGATGTCAATAGGATCTTTGAATGCCTGGGTAAAAAGGAGATAATAACCACTACCCGGTAGTCAGAGGCCTGAAGGGCAAAATGGAAATGACTATGAAATTTATTGAACACATGCTTTCTACCCTCTACTTTCACAGACTTTCCATAAAGCAAATCAGAAAGTTTTTCCAGTTTCTTTTGAATGAAGAGAGTCTCCTAGGTAAATAATTATATTTTCTTAATGATCAATAAAAATCTTTGAGTCCTAATTTGATCACTGGAATTTTTTTTCAACTTTGCAACATAACTGAAGTATGCGTGTTGTCAAATCCCTAGAAGGGGGCTTCTTCCCTGGTGGCGCAGTGGTTGACAGTCCGCCTGCCGATGCAGGGGACACGGGTTCGTGCCCCGGTCCGGGAAGATCCCACATGCCGCGGAGCGGCTGGGCCCGTGAGCCATGGCCGCTGAGCCTGCACGTCTGGAGCCTGTGCTCCGCAACGGGAGAGGCCACGACAGTGAGAGGCCCGCGTACCGCAAAAAAAAAAAAAAAAAATCCCTAGAAGGTTAGTTATTTTATTATCCAATGCTGTTTATCATATATAATATACTGTCAAAAATATTTCTATAATTTTTTCCCCAGAAGCAACCTAGGCTTCGTAAATGATACTCAGTCCAGTTAGCCCCCTGAATGTCACAGGAATACTACTTTTTAACTCGTTCTTACTATTTTACCACTTCCCTTATTCTCTGGTCCTTTTGTAACAGAACTCAGGTTGCAATGCAGTTAAAATTAATGACTTAGCCAAACATGGTAGGAGTTTGACTCTCTTTCTTTGCTCTCCTCTTCAGTCTCTGTGGGAGATTTGATAATTTCTGTGCTCTAGAAACTTCTAAATGAACATGAAGAAAGCTGGCAAATCACTGTACTGCAGCAACAGCCAGTACTGCAGTAAACAGTCCAGCGTTTACTCTGCCTAATGACCCTAAAGCACACTCAATATATGCTTTTCTTCTGAAATCTTAGCATTGTTCAAGGCACATTTATTGGTATTTGGAATGAGCTTGCACAAACCCCCTGCACTCCATTTCAGACTTTACTTCACTTCTTTTCTCTTTATGTAGATCAGTGCAAAAACCTAGAAGATATTACTAGGAGTAAACACTCGAGATATAGGATTTGCAGGATTTTAATATGGCACCTGCTGGTCATATAATTGAGATGATCTACACTGAAGTAGAAACGGGTTTTACAAATTACTTTTTCTTTTGTAGTTCCAAACTTCATATGCATTTATATCTATATCATTAGTTTGGCAGCTAGCAATTGCTGCTACGAATTATTTAAATCCTGCTACTTTCATAAAAGTTCTGAATTTACTTGAAAGCTATCATGCAACCAAATAATAATAAAATAGAAATATATACATTGGACAGGTTGAATACACTCACTAAACCCTCATGGAGACCTTCCCTGGAGGTCCATCCCGCCCCCCGTCCTCCAGCTTTCCTCTATTACAGCACCTATAAGTTTCTTTCCTAGCACTTTTCTTTTTTGTTTTTTCTGGCTGCGCTGTGTGGCTTGGGGAATCTCAGTTCCTTAACCAGGGATCGAACCGGCACCCTCAGAAGTGAAAGTGTGGAGTCCTAACCACTGGACCACCAGAGAATCTCCTAGCACTTTTCAAAACTGATAATTACCTTAGTTACTTATTTGCTTAATTTTCTATCTTCTCCCTTCAACACAAGCTCCATAAGGACAGGGACGGTGTGTGTGTGTGTGTGTGTGTGTGTGTGTGTGTGTGTGTGTGAGAGAGAGAGAGAGAGAGAGAGAGAGAGATTATACAGACACAATACCTCACGAAATATGGCAGAGTGGCTGGCATGTAATAATAATAGAAGCTCAATACACATTTTATTAAATATATAAATTATTGGGAAATGGGAGAAGTCTGTTACCAAGGTGAATGTCATGCCAGCCATGATGATGCCCCCGGCAACAGATTCTACTGGGAGACCTTCCATTGACTTATGCTTTTCAAATGCTTGTTCTCGGCAACTGGAAAAGAAGTCAAGGAAACAAGACCTAGTGGGAGTGGAGGTGCTTCCGTAGACGTCACTGTAGAGCCTGCAAATAGGAAGCACCACCACTGGGGCATCAGAACCAGGTGTGCCTGGTACCCAGCATCCATGGAAGCAGATGAGGGACCATAACGAACCTCCACAAAATCATATCAGGTGTCTCCAAGGTGAGGAGTGGAAGGTGAGGCACAGCATGGAAGGTAAGACTTATTTTCCCCACACAAGAAGAGACTTTCAGATCCATTTGCCCTTCCTCTTCCCACTGCAAACGCTGATGGTTACGGTATTTAGGAGCGAATCAGATTTCATAGTGTGACTTTTCCACAGCCTGTGAAGTCAAGACGCTCTCAAGGATAAAGAAAACGAACAATTTATGCTTTTGGCATCATCTCGAGATTTACGTCTTCCCTGATCCTTCAGCCCCAATGAGAGCTTGAATTAGAACTTAAAGTTACAGTGAAAGGAAAAATATCAGTGAGTAGGGCTAAGTGTTGTACTTATCATCTATATATCCATCTGGTGAAACCTGGAAAATATACCAGTCAGGGATCGAAAGAAATAGATCAACAGACAGGCTAAATAAAATAACAGAAGGCCAGGACAAAGAGCAAGTGAAAGTAACTCGTAAGGCTGTAGCCTTTCCATGGTTTCAATGCAAATGTGTCTCTAAAGATCCTATCAGCCAAAAACTCTAGATTTTTGAGAAATAAACATAATTTATAAGGAGAAATGCCTTCCAAATACTCAGTTGTATGTAAAATACTCATGGCACAGAAGAAGAAAAAAATAAATATTACCCAAGGCTTGATTTACTGACTTTCATCTGCTTGTACTAATCCTATTTTTCATTCCATTATTCAATATAAAACCAAAGTAAATCGACTATTACTGCACAAATTTGACTTACATAAAAGCAATATATGCTAATAAACAACTATACCAACTTTCTTTCTAAATGCCTATACCAAATAATACTTTGTATTGTTGATGGAAGTTTTTGAATGAGTGATTTCATCATTTTGAACTTTGAGATCCCCCAAATCCGATTAAGCAATGAAAAAGCCCACTATCATGTTGTCTAAGTCAGTCAGGGACTTAAATAATCAGAAAAGGTCTAGTTTTACCTTTTTTTTTTTTTGATTAATGGGTAGGCAGAAGTAAAGACTTTTTCTTCTGGATTTTTCAGTCAGTGAAAGCTAAAAAGCTTTCCCCTTTTTTTATAACCACAATAAAAATTGTGTTTGTAATCTATCCAGTTAAAACGCCAGATAATATTATATCTTTCTCAAAATGGGTAGATGTGAGAAACTTGAGAATTTAAAAATTAGATTCAATTAAAAAAACATAAACACGAAGCAATTAATTTAATTGAATGCCAGTTAAAATATGGGCATGAAAGGAGGGTGATATGAATTGCTCACCCAAATATTGAATCACCTGGTTAACCACTACAATAAGGAACATTACTACTATGACTTTGATGAAATCCCATGAACTTGAGGGTTGGAACAGCTCCTTCTGACATTTAATCACACAAGAAGAGGCAGTGCAGTGCTGTGATGAAGAGTGTAAGGTCTGGGGCCACAGTGTCTAGGCCTGACCTCTGGCTTCTCCACTAATTAGCTGTGTTATCTTGGATAATTTAATTAACCTCTCTGTTCCTCAGTTTACTCATCTGTAAAATGAGGATAATGTCAGTACCTTATGAAGCTGTTAAAGAAGGTCTTCACTTATAAAGCACTGAGAACAATGCTAAGTACAACACTCATAATGATCATTTCTATTGCCTTGCCTTTTCTCTTAGCTTGAATGTATTGCCTATTCCCAATGAAATCAAAACTCTTATATGTATAATATAAATATATTTAAAAATGTTTGTACCCCCTCAGCATAAAGCAGCAAAATAAAACTCCTTGAATTGCATAAATACAATATTGTATATTATATGTCAATAGGATTTTTACTTGTAGAAATAATATAAGCATAGTGATAAAAAATTATATCTAACTAATGACCTATCACATGAATAAATATATTATTACTCATCTTTTTTTGAGTTAATTTTCTAGGGAGTCTCACATCCAACACACACACAACACACACACACACTCTCATAACATCTTTGAGGCCACCTAAGTAAAGGCCACCTAGGTAAAGGGAGAAAGAAGACTTTGGATCATGATTTGTTTGGCTTTAATACTATGATGATTCTACTCAATACCTGACACCTTCGATCTGAATATAGTAAATACATGAGCTACTATGCTACAATTTAAAATTCATAAAATCTTAGTTTCATTTTTCAAAGAAAATTAGATTGCCATTTGAAAACTGTAAGAGCTGTATGTTTAAGGCAATTTTATCTAAATAGATATGTTATTTGACTGTTAAATTTCTTTTGTATATTTCAATTACTTTGTCATGCCCAGTGTTTATATACTTCAACTTCTCAGGGGGTAGGGACAAGCACCAGTGAATAACTGGACCTCAAACATTTCTATTTTTCCCAACAGACTTGATGTTCTGCCTTCATTTTCTCAGGCAATAGGTTGCTATTTTAGAAAAGAAAAACAAATACACTAACTTTGAAGATTGTTCTTCCAAACCCCAAATATCTTAGTCCCAGAAAATGTAGCATTGAACAACAGCGCTTGCTTTCCTAGTAAAATTATTTCAACAATAAATTTCTACTTACTAGGGAAAAATAACAGAATCCATCTGACAGTCTTTGAATGGATAATGCAGAAAATATCTTTCCCTTAGAAATTTCCCTCATTTAAATAGAAATAGAACTATGAAATTGTTCAGAACTCTTGGAAAATATAGCTCTTCAGTATTCTTTAAAGGAGAAATGAGAGTATTACCTGTGGTATTGTATTAAGGATACCATTTATATACAGTAATACTTTAGACATGTTCGGTCAGTATGATTTGATCCTTGCCTAAAAAGTATAAAGAAGAGGTAGAAACTGTTTCCAGAAAACTCAGAATGGAAGCCTACATTTCACAAAAGAGATAAATTAGGATGACTTTTTCATATTGCCAAGTGGTTTTTCAATTTGAAAGTAAATTTCCAGAGTTATTTTATTAAATAATAACTGTTTGGTGCATGGGAGTAATTTTGGATTGTTTGCTTTCCAGACAGAGAAACAACCTCAGAGCTAAATGTTAGAAATCACTGAGAAATAATACAGCTAAAGCATCTCTGAAGTTTTCATGTAAGTCAAGTAAAAACATACGATTCCATTTAGAAAACAATCACTTGACAAACATCTTTTGCAGAATACAACTATTACTTAAAGCAACAATGCATATAGACAAATTCCTTTCTACTCTGTTTTCTTCGTAAATTTGAAACATACTCTGGAAAAATCTAGCAACACATTTTTTTTTTTTTTCAGTGGTGTCTTGATTTTTAAGTAATGAGTGTCTTGATTTTTAAGTAACGGGCGACTAAAACATGCATACATATACAGTCTAAGTACTAAAGATAGAAACTGAATTTCTCCCTAACAGGGCAATTCTTTTCACCAGATTCCTTTCTAAAACTGAACAAAGTGTCATCCTATAACTCTCTTGAGCATATGCCCTACTAAAAAAACAGATGCCTTGATATTAAGAATACATTTAGAAACTGAGAAATTTCTGAATTTAAAGGATGATACAGTAGAACATATCAGTCACAAAAATGACTTGTTCCTTTTGCGGGGGTCAGAACAAAAAGGGAACTAAAGCATTTTTGTTAAGATATATAATCTCATCTTGTTTTATGTGGTGAATTTTTGAAAAACACCTAAAACGGTAGAAACTCAGTCACCATCACTACCAGTCTTTGAACTCTCCATCGGGAGGAAAAGGCAAAAGGGTGGGGAGAGGAAAGCTTCCATCATCTAAGTCCCATACATAGACTCATTATCATAACAAAAAGTACCAGAGGAAAGAGTTCAAAGTATAAGAGCTAGGTGATGGAAAATCTATGATTACAGCCCAATTCACTCTATTTTCTCCTTTTCTTTGACTTTCAAAAATCCATTTTCTGTAGTTGGCCATTTGCCCCTAAAAGGGTGGGGGAGGGATTCTTAGAATTCTCAACTTAAAGAATTGTTGCAGAGTCCCTCTCGTTCATTCTGTAAAATGTGCGAATTTCCATTTCAGTCCTTTTCAGGATATGTTGAAACGATCCTTCCTTTTGTCCTGCACTTCAGTACTTAAAGGAGAAGTGTCTTAGGGCTATAACATGTTTTCTTCCATCCCGATTCTCCCTGTGACTTCTGTCTTTCCTTCCTTTTTAATGGTGTGTGATTTATCTGGGGGCGGGACGGGGGCACCGAGGGAGTGTTCTTTGTTAAAGGCTGTTTTCTCCCCAGGGCTCGATTGCCCTCTAGTGGCTCAGAACCAAAATTTGGAGGCTTCCACCATCTGGAAAGAAAAAGGCACCATTTTAAGGAATGCTCGTGCTGAGTTATCACCACGATTTTGTCTCACCAAGAGAAGATGTAATCCCTGTATTTAGCCAGATTTTTTATGTTTTCTGCCTGAACCAGTTAAAAGTACTTGGATTCTTTTATGACATGGCGGATTCTTGACTACTTTCCATTTTTCTTCCTTCTAACCCTCCCTGTCTTCTTTCCTTCAACAGTCAATTTAATGAAAGGAGGACTTGTGTAGTATGGATATTTAAGGTACAAAATGAGTTACAAAAATGCTTGGAGTCATTTCATATTCTCACCCACAAAAAATTTCAACTGGAGTATTAAACCTAGACATTGGGTGGGATGAAGTCAGAGAATGCAGCGCCCTGAGTAAATTTTAAAGACCATGAGTTATTCCTCTATAAGAAACTCATATTTGTATGTTGATCATTTCTACAGAGGTCATCAGAAAGCTAAAGGGTAAGACCACACCCCATTTTACCAAAGAGAGACTCAGTTTAAGCCTCTTGTTGTGTGATTCCTTTTTTGTTCTCAAAGTGAATTGGTTTGTATGATAAACTCTATGGTCACCTGGTTAGCAGGTCTCAAATCTTACTACATAAATGCCCTAAGAGCAAACATAGTGCTTTCCTTTTTTTCCCCTCGGGGAATTACTAACAAGTAGCAAAAATATTAAAAACAAAGAGAAAAACAGAGGAGCAAACTCACTACCCATGGCCATTTAATTCAGTTTTTTATTGTTCTACAGTGAAATGTTCCTTACCCAAACATTCTGCAATGTGAGGATAAGGGAACTCTAGAATTGACACTTTCACAATTTGTAACATAAATCCTTAGCCTGTTATAAGCATTACAAACTTTCATCTATATAAATAAGAAACATAGATTCCTGTCTCCACCCCTTTCTTTGTAACAGGCATGTTTGAAAAGTAAGGGGGACAGGCAGGGCTAGAGCAAGTCAGGCTTTATAGGTCGTCCACGTTTCTGTAATTGCACCCATCTTGCTTTCTTTTTCTTTTTTTTTAACGAAAGCTTGTATTTTAATGACATAGTTAGGGAAAATATTCAGCACTCTGCTTCCCATTTTAGAGCTTTTTAATCATGGCGTTTCAAACTCCTACAATAAATTATGCTGATTTTATGGGTCTCCCTTCTTTTGTAAATCTATTGGTCACAAATTTTAGTTCTTCATTGCAATCATTTGATATCAAATTATTTTGTAGTGTTTTTATGACATGCTTATCAAATTGGCATTTAAATATTTGTTATAGTTTTATGATGCAAAATTGGACCTATGATGATTTATTTTACTATACTCCTACGAGAAGTTTCACTGCACCCAGCTTTCTAAGTTCAGCGGACTTGGCGCTTCCATGAGAGCAGGACCATTTCTCATTCAGGACCATGTCACCTGCTCCTAAGAACTGAGTGCTCTCAGGTAATGAGAGTTTAAAGCAACATTGGGAAAATAGGCTCTAAGTATTTTGCGCCTTAGAGATGCCTGTGTGTTGGAATATCCCCTCAATGGCACAGCCATCTCTCCATGAGTGAGAAGGCCACACTTGTACAAACTCTGAGATGTTCACAAGAAACTCCTTCAGTGGGAACCAGAAACCCACAGTGATGAACAGGATCCCCTCTGGTCTCCACTGCAGGGTGGCCCATGTGATCTCAACCTGTGACTTCTGACGGTTTGGGCTCTTTCTGGCTTCTGAGAGTGAGCGCTGGCACCTACCCTTAGATCCCGTGGTTCCAGCCATTTGCTTCCTATTATAAAGCCCTGTGCACCCCTGTCTGCTCCGTCCCACTTGGGCTTTGCCTTTTCTCACCGACTCAGCACTTCTTAGTCCCACACTGCTAACCAGAAACTTCTAGAATCCCTGCCCTATTCAAGTCAGCCATGAAATGCCAGGAATGGGCTGCCTCAGCTTCATCCATTTAGGTCACTAAATCAAATGTCATCCCTTCCCTTTACAGAATATAAAGTATAACTGCAGAGAGGAAGTCAATCCCCATTTAGCACATCTTGCCTTTTGCCTTGCAGATTTTTGTTGACATGTATGTGGAGCAATGACATTTGCTATTATAAGCACATTTAATAGAAAAGAAAAAGAAGAAAATGGAAATCAGAAGCCTAAAAACTGTAAGTCTGCAAAATCCAAATCCACTTGGCTTTGGTGGACAATTAATCAGTTAGAATGTAAAGGTCTTTGAATTCAGAATTGCCTGAAAGTGCACTAACTGTTCATTGTTTTCCAGCTGTCACTATTTGTGTGAGGAGGGAAAACAGGAAATGACGTTCTTGCCAAATCAAACCTGACCAGGCTTGATACCCTCAGATAGACAAGTATGAACCATGACAGTCACCGAGCTGAAGGAAATGAAATTGGGTGACTAGAGGAAAAAGCTCTTCATAAATCCAATAAATAAATCCATGGAAGGAATGGTGAGTGAGCCAAGATGAGTGTGTCAGCACTGATGTTTTTTAACCAAAGGAGTCATAAATTAGTCTGAGATGTCTCTCAAGTGTTTCATCTTAACTGGTGTCAGTTTGTCATTAGGACAAATCATTCTTACACTAATTATACTCTTACCCCTGGAAAGGAATTTCTTAAGACATATTTTCTGCAGGGTTGAAAAAGCAAGACTTAGAGATTAAATGAAAGCAACAGCTGTCTAACCTGTAAATGAGAGCACATTTTATAGCATTAAATTAAAGAAATAATACATTGATATGCAAGCAGTTATCCAATAAAACTTCTATTTAATGAATACATATCCACTTCTCTTTAAATATTATATATATATATATATATATATATATATGTAGCTTTTCAAACTGTAAACTAATAATACAGAAAACATGGAGCAACCAAGTCAAACAATGATTATTTTCAAATATCTTACTCTTTCTTCCTACCTTGGTTTCCAGAGCTGAGGCTGCTATCCTGCAGCTGTGATGGAAAGGACCAGGAACACTGGCTCTGACTCTCTGAGTCCTGCAGCAGAATCAGGCACCATCGGGATTCTCATTATTTGGGAAAAAAAATTTAAATGACTTCTATTTAATTTGCTCTGAGGAGACTTCTCACTGACTTGCCACCAAACCATCCTTTAATTATTAAATTTATTTTATTGACATATACTTGATTTACAATGCTGTGTTAATTTCTGCTGTACAGCATAGTGATTCAGTTACACATGTATATGCTTTCTTTTTCATATTCTTTTCCATGATGGTTTATCACAGGATATTGAATATAGTTCCCTGTGCTATACAGTGGGACCTTGGTGGTTATCCATCCTATATATAATAGTTTGCATCTGCCAGCCCCAAACGCTCAATCCATCCCTTCCCTATGTCCCTCCCACTTGGCAACCACCAGTGTGTCCTCTATGTCTGTGAGTCTGTTTTTAAATGACACCAGCTTCAGGGTAGTTTATCAAAGTTAAATAGAATACCCCAAGCAGCAGAGATTAGTGTGAGAACTGGAAATCCAGGCATCAGCTGTGATCAGAGGCCCAATGAAGATAGCAGATGAACCCCAGAGAATTCAGTGGGCAGGGACTCTGGGGCTGATCAACACAGCTTCATATCCTCCACGGGGAGAGGACAAAACAGGAGCAAAGAAGCAAGAGCTGGGCAGGGTCTCTTCTGGCTCTCAAAGAAAATACAAAGGTAACTTAATTATGAGATCTGAACGAAAGGTCAGGATTCATTCACGAGAAAGAGTCGATCATGTGCTTGGCCACAGAAGCTCCTCAAAGCCTTCAAGGACCAGGCGATGAAATGTAAACCACAGGAGCTAGGCACTGTGCATCATTTTATACACTTCGGAAATAATCAGTAACATGAACCATATACCCTACTAATTAGAGGTGAAAACAAGTAGAAGTGGTAATATTGCCATTAACTTGGTTTAGATTATCTGATCATTTTATCAATGATCAATTGTCCATTTTGTCCGTTAGAAAAGAGTCATCATTTTGAATTTTGGTTGTTTAGATTGCTGCGGGGTGGGTGGGAGACTTGAAGCTGGCATGAGATATTTTCACACACTCTTTCCTACAATGGTACTTTCTTGTAGATTGTTTTCCCACCCTCCCTTCCACAAAAGACTTCAGTGTTACCCATGTGGCAGAGATAGCCTTGGGTCTACTTAAGCTCTGAGTGACTTAATGGACTCCTAGTGTGTGATGGGAAAGGTGATCAGTGGTGAATGGTTTTGACCTGCGTCTTTGCTTTTCCACGCGGGGCCTCAGGAAGGACCCCACTGCTGCTGGGTCTCCTGCAGCCTGACAGAAAGCAAAGCACTAGAGACAGTGAGGGGTGTTTTCTTCAGGGGTATGAAAACGGAAACTGCAATGCAAAGTACGTAAAGTACTGTACCTTCCGGTCTACCTGGCGGAAATTAAAACAAAGAAGACAGGGAGTGGCACGGCGCAGTGGCTGTGTGCAGTGCGGTAACATAGGGGCAATAATGGGTCGCCTGGGGATCACAGCTATAGCCCCTGACCCGCATCTGAGGGCTCAGCAAAGATCCCCAGGGAAACAACATCTGAGCTGAGAAAGGGCACAGAAATGAAAGTCAATGACATAAAAAGCGCCTGGGGACAGCGAGCCAGGTGGAGAAATCTGTTTGCTGCAAGAGCTCCTGGGTCAGAGAAAGTACAGAGCATTTGGGAAACTTAAAGATACAAGACACAAGGGCACACTCAGCTTCCCTCAATTACAGGAAATTTATTGTAAGTATAAATGGAAAGTGAAAATTAAAGTGAACAAATATTCTCGTGTCACAGGGCTAGGTCTCCCCCCCCAAAAAAAAAAAAAAATATATATATATATATATATATATATATAATTGATGTGAATGTGAGTTTGATGATGATAGAGTCCCAACAAAGAACCTGTTTTGGACAGAGAACTCATAAAAGGCAACCTCACTGGTAGTGGCCTTTGTTTCAAGACCTAATCTCTTGTTCAATCGCGTGTCCTCAAGGGCGTGGAGTTAGATGGCAGAGCACATGGTAACCTACGGAAAGCCACCGGCTGCTTCATTTCGCAGAGATGTAGGATATGTGAGTGCGGACGCCAAGATCATCAGTACAATTGCATCCTATCACCCAGCTCAAAGACCCTTCCTCTAGCGCTCATATTCCACAGTAAAAATCACCCTCCTCTTCCCTTCTCTCCCACCCTGTTTTCCTCTTCATACCAATAGCAGCTGATTTCCCATTTATGCCATAAAATGCTGTAATGGAACCAATTTAGTCTCCTCTTCAGCTGAAGCCACAAGGCAATTGATTTCCACTTTTCTTTTTTTTGTTTTTCAGTACGCGGGCCTCTCACTGCTGTGGCCTCTCCCGCTGCGGAGCATAGCCTCGGGACACGCAGGCTCAGCGGCCATGGCTCACGGGCCCAGCCGCTCCGCGGCGTGTGGGATCTTCCCGGACCGGGGCACGAACCCATGTCCCCTGCATCGGCAGGCGGACTCTCAACCACTACACCACCAGGGAAGCCCCGATTTCCACTTTTTTAATGAGATGCCAGTGGTCAGCCAACAGAATGCGTCACACACATCAGAGAACCACAGATTGCCCAAGAGAAGTCAGGTGAGTTTTAAACACCTCATGGGCCCCACTCTATAATGCTGGTTCCTGATTATGTTAACAAGTAAGAATGTCCTGCTCTTTCCTCTGTCTCTCATATGATCAGGGTCAAACACTGGAGGGGTTAGAAGTGGCAGTGTGTGTGTGTGTGTGTGTGTGTGTGTGTGTGCACGCGTGCGTGTGTTTGGGGAAGGGGGGGATGGGGAAGGCAGGGAATTGAAAACAGAAAATCTAAGAAGCCCATATGGCCTCTTTCTCACTAAAGGAAGCCAGCCTGTAGCAGAGTTGAACTAGCAGAATCATTTTAACTTTCAGTAGAGTCCAAAGTTTAGACAATTATTCTGGGCATATTAATGACTCATTGAGGAATTTTTAATTAATGAAAGTAACTGGGGAAATGTGATGACTTGTTCTAATTTTCATCCAGTGGAAGGTAAACTGGGCCCCATAGAATAAATTTAAGGGAAGACAAAAATAAAGTTGTTTGGGGTCTTCTCTGGTGGCGCAGTGGTTGAGAGTCCGCCTGCCGATGCAGGGGACACGGGTTCGTGCCCCGGGCCGGGAGGATTCCACATGCCGCGGAGCGGCTGGGCCCGTGAGCCATGGCCACTGAGCCTGCGCGTCCGGAGCCTGTGCTCCGCAACGGGCGAGGCCGCAACAGTGAGAGGCCCGCGTACCGCAAAACATAAATAAATAAAATAAATAAATAAAGTTGTTTTATGATAACATCCCATGAGTCCTATTTGCTCCACACAACACATACACCTGTTTTAGCCCTGATTTAGTGCGTTCCTCTGTGTCCTTCACTCTATTTTAAACTCCATGAGAGCATGAGGCCACCACCATGCTTCTTATCTAACAGAGAAAATAGAAGACAATTCCCACAAGCTCCCACCTCCATATATTCTCATCTCATATCAACTGGGCGTGTCTAACCCCCCGTCTCTCTTATTTTGACGGAAGAGTTTTACACGCTCCTGTGAATGCTAAATCCTACACTCGTTGCCCAAACAGACTTTTCCTTGCAGAGTATTTTGCATTTAACTGGTGCTGACTAAATGAGAGTTGACTTGTATATTAAAGATAACTACGTACTAGACATGATATATCGTACATACTTCATTCAGTGCATATTGAAAATGTGAGCAAGGGAGCAGGTCAGAATCCAAGAATGACAACGATTTTATTCCCTGTACCACTCAGAAAGGATTGAAAATTAGGGGGCTTTTACGTATATTTCAAAAATAATAAATTACATAGCGTAAATAATGAATTAAATAGAATCATGAAATGTATTCATGTTTATTTCCACTTGGTTAATTTTGGTAAACTTTTTTTTGTTTAATTCATTAAGAGGTAGTTTAACCATCGCTACACATCATTACAGGGCAAAACTAGGAAAATATCTATTACAAATAGTCCTTCTGAGGGCTTGCCAAGGATTCACAGGCAGTAGGTAACTATTCTTACCACGTTTTCAAAGAAGCCTCAACGTGTGTATCAATCTAGAGCTGTCAATACAATTAAAATATCGAGAGAGGGAGAATGCCTAGTTACCCATTAAACTGAAGCTGGGAAGGAAACTAAGCAAAGCTGTGAGTAAAAGGAATCCATGTGTTCAAAATACCACTTCTTCTTTATCCCCGGAGTCACATGTATCTTTACTCTGGAGAAGCATAGATCTTTTTATTCTCCTATCTTTCTTAGCACTTTTTTCTTTAGGTTATACTTTCTGCTGCTATGTTATTCCATACAAATATATAATTGGCTGTTCATGCACTATTAAGTCACCTCCTCTATGCTGCTTTTTTATGGTAACATGTGCCTATTGAAGACTCAAAACTTAGTTGGAAAAATTGAAAACAAGAGTATTTCAGGCATACTGTCAGGGACATAATTGGAAATTTTGTGGGAAGGATAATCTGTCAATCTTCTTAATCATTGTCTCATATGACATCATCATTAATAAAGCAGGAAAGAGTCTTCTGTACAGTTACGGGAGAAACATAACTGACAGGAGTCAACCAGAGCGCTCTGGTACATTTGTTCAACTCAATTAATACCTGAAATCTCTGTGGTTGAAGTGCTTTAGTGGTCACAAAGGATTTTCATATACTTCTTGTTTAATTCTTACAACCATCTATATGCAAGGAAAACTCTCTTGCAATAGAAAATGAGAAAACTGAGACCCTAAGAGTGTAGGGAGTTGACCAAAGTCACAAAATTAGTCAGTAGAATTGTTGATACACACACCTATACATTCAGATGCTAAACCTACTGTTTTCCCCACTGTTCTTCAGCTTAAGATTTCCAATATGCTAAATATGCTAAAAAGATGATTAACCATGGTCCCCACATTCCAACAATTTCCAGATGGGTAGGGTTTTTTAATCCATAAAAGACTATAACTTTACAAAATCGTAGTCAGTATGAGGTTGAATAATATAGAAATCTAAAGCTCTTTATCATTCGAATAAATAAAGCAAGACTCCTGTGATTAGGCATAATCACTGCTTTAACACATAAACTTAATTTAAAAGCTAACAAGAAGCAAAGTAACCTTCTTAAGCATTTGGAATCTGCCCTTGAAAATCATTAGGAGAAGAATATAGAAAGAACTCTTCCTTGGAATGACAGTGATAGTCACATCCTGGAGTCAAAAATCTTCCTGTGAAGTGTAGAGGAGTCTAGTTTTTCACAGCTCCGTGTTTCATTAACTCGCAGTGGCTCCGTCCTGCAAAGGCTAGAGCATGTGAGGACCTACCCTGTCTGAGATAAAGGATGTCAAAGCTCCCTTCAGTAACTCAACTTAATTCTATATCAAGTCATTCTTTTTTTTTATCGGAGTATAGTTAATTTACTATGTCGTGTTAGTTTCAGGTGTACAGCAAAGTGTTTCAGTTATACATATATCATATCTATTATTTTTCATATTCTTTTCCCTTATAGGTTATTACAAAATATTGAGTACAGTTCCCTGTGCTATACAGTAGGTCCCTGTTTGTTATCTATTTTATATATAGCAGCATGTACATGTTAATCCCAACCTCCTAATGTATCCCTCCCCCCACTTCCTCTTTGGTAACTGTAAGTTTGTTTTCTATGTCTGTGAGTCTGCTTTTGTTATGTATATAAGTTTATATCATTTTTTTAACTGCCACACATAAGTGATGTCATATGATATTTGTCTTTGTCTGACTTACTTCACTTAGTATGATAATCTCTAGGTCCATCCATGTTGCTGCAAATGACATTATTTCATTCTTTTTTTATGGCTGAGTAATATTTCATTGTGTATATGTACCACATCTTCTTTATCCAGTTGTCTGTCAATGGGCATTTAGGTTGCTTCCATGTCCTGGCTATTGTACATGTCCTGTACGGGGGTACATGTATCTTTTTGAATTATGGTTTTCTCCAGATAGATGCCTAGGAGTGGGATTGCAGGATCATGTGGTAGCTGTACTTTTAGTTTTTTTGAGGAATCTCCATACTGTTCTCCATAGTGACTGTACCAATTTACATTCCCACCAACAATGTAGGAGTGTGTCCTTTTCTCCATACCCTCTCCAGCATTTATTACAATATTTGTAGACCTTTTGATGACGGCCATTGTGACCAGTGTGAAATGATACCTTATTGAAATTAGAACAACCTCTAACACCATACACAAAAATAAACTCAAAATGGATTAAAGACCTAAAAGTAAGACGGGATACTGTAAAACTCCTAGAGAAAAACCTAAGCAGAACATTCTTTAACATAAATCTCAGCAATATATTTTGGAACTGTCTCCTAGAGTAAAGGAAATAAAAACAAAAATAAACAAATGGAACCTAATTAAACTTAAAAGCTTTTGCACAGCAAAGGAAACTATAAACAAAACAAAAAGCCATCCTACAGACTGGGAGAAAATATTTGCAAATGATGCAACCGACATATACAAAGAGCTCATATCAAAAAAGACATTAAAAATATGTTTAAAAAAAAACAAACTCAATATCAAAAAAAAAAAAAAAAAACCAAACAGGGCTTCCCTGGTGGCACAGTGCTTGAGGGTCCACCTGCCGATGCAGGGGACGTGGGTTCGTGCCCCGGTCCGGGAAGGTCTCACATGCCACAGAGCGGCTGGGCCCATGAGCCATGGCCGCTGAGCCTGCGCGTCCGGAGCCTGTGCTCCGCAACAGGAGAGGACACAACAGTGAGAGGCCTCAACAGTGAGAGGCCCGCTTACTACAAAAAAA
>RJWK010045027.1:0-18163 GCA_004363435.1 Platanista minor | reverse complement strand
TGGAGAACAGTATGGAGGTTCCTTAAAAAACTACAAAGAGAACTACCATATGACCCAGCAATCCCACTACTGGGCATATACCCTGAGAAAACCATAATTCAAAAAGAGTCATGTACCAAAATGTTCATTGCAGCTCTATTTACAATAGCCAGGAGATGGAAACAACCTAAGTGTCCATCATCGGATGAATGGATAAAGAAGATGTGACACATATATACAATGGAATATGACTCAGCCATAAAAAGAAACGAGATGGAGTTATTTGTAGTGAGGTGGATGGACCTAGAGTCTGTCATACAGAGTGAAGCCAGTCAGAAAGAGAAAGACAAATACCGTATGCTAACACATATATATGGAATCTAAGAAAAAAAGAAATGTCGTGAAGAACCTAGGGGCAAGACGGGAATAAAGACACAGACCTACTAGACAATGGACTTGAGGATATGGGGAGGGGGAGGGATAAGCTGTGACAAAGTGAGAGAGTGGCATGGACATGTATACACTACCAAACGTAAAATAGATAGCTAGTGGGAAGCAGCCGCATAGCACAGGGAGATCAGCTCGGTGCTTTGTGATCACCTGGATGGGTGGGATAGGAAGGGTGGGAGGGAGGGAGACGCAGGAGGGAGGAGATATGGGAACATATGTATAAGTATAATTGATTCACTTTGTTATAAAGCAGAAACTAACACTATTGTAAAGCAATTATACTCCAATAAAGATGTAAAAAAAAAAAAACAGTCCCCTCCTCTGTGTGGCAAAATTACATTCAGTAACCATCATGAAACTAAAACATATAAAACTGACCAGGAAACAGCAAACACCGCATTTATTTATTTATTTATTTATTTATTTATTTTATTTATTTTATTTATTTTTTTGCGGTACGCGGGCCTCTCACTGCTGTGGCCTCTCCCGTCGTGGAGCACAGGCTCCGGATGCGCAGGCTCAGTGGCCATGGCTCACGGGCCCAGCCGCTCCGCAGCACGCGGGATCCTCCCGGACCAGGGCACGAACCCGTGTCTCCCGCATCGTCAGGCAGACTCCCAACCACTGCGCCACCAGGGAAGCCCAAACACTGCCTTCATTAAGTTTTATCTAATCATGCCAATAAATACTAAAATCATAGTACAAGAAAAAGCACAGCTCTTTGTTATAAAGCAGAAACTAACACAGAATTGTAAAGCAATTATACTCCAATAAAGATGTTAAAAAGCACAACTATCTGTTCAATCACTTTTATATTTACGTAACAGTTTGAATTTTGATCCTTTGGTTATAGGCTGCTACACCATTTACGTCAATAATTGTCAAGTAACTCATAGGTGAAATTTCACAAAACCCTCTGTAAAAAATATAATTTAGACAACTACTGAATCATACCACTAATGTTAGCTTTTTATTTTCTTGATTTGGTCTCCAATTTGCAAACAATGAATAATTATGACTATGTTTCAATTTTAAGATTTTTATTAAATCCAGTCTGTGTGCACTGGGGGCCACAGGGTTACCTGGGACTGCTCCTAATTCCCATGTCGAATATAACATGTATTTAAAAGTAATAAAAATGCACTAGTTTGAAGCATATATGTGTATATATTTTATTGCCGACACTGCAGACCAGTGCTGGCGCACAAGGACAAGGCACAGCAGACAGACTTTTAGTCGGTTTTACTGTTTGCACCTCGGGCAGATGGCTCCTTGGTCCTCCACAAACTGTGGGGTTCAGGTGAGTTACGTACCTTTTTCCTGCAGGTTTCCTCACCTGTGAATGGGGGATTCCAGCTCCACCTCACCCACACCTCCCTTCTGGCCTCTCCTTAGGGGTGCCGGCTCAGATGTGGGAGCCTGGCCCCCTCACCTGGGTGCAGTCTGTACTGCAAGGTGAGCCTAAGAGGAAGGTGCCGTGGTAGTGAAAGTTACACACAGCATGACCCGGGAAGAACACACCAGAAGGCTGCTCTGAGTCTCCTGCTCCTGGAATACCTCTCCTAAGAGGCTGAGGGTGTGAGCCAGAAAGCAGAGGGGAACTCCCTGATCCAGGCCTGGATAACACACGTGGTCCCTAAGTCATCACCTGCACCCAAATCCACCCAAAAAACTAAAGCAAAATGGGAAAAGAGACAAGTCACCAATGCCTTGCTTTTCCATCATATCCCCAACGGCAGCTCAGTGACTGGTGTGTACTAGAGACTAAAAATAAACTTGTCAAATGAACACATTTTAAACTTCAGCTGATAGGAATGACTAAGGGTGCCAGCTATCACATTAAATCCCAAAGGCACCTGCACTTGAGGACAGACATCAATCTGTTAAGTCTGAAGAACTGACATTAAAAGCATTTAACTCAGCGCCCCCCCTTTCAGGAGTACTTTGTATATAAAAGCAAAACATCAAAAGCACACAAATTTCTGAGGCTTAAGTAACTTCTTGGGGGTTCGGTTCTGTTTAATAAGCAATTAAGTAGGAAGGGAAATCTTAGAACAACATGTGAAGCCAATTCCTATTTTCTGTTCGGTTCTGACCTTCACCTGTGGAAGAAAGTCATTCAAGGCAGTGCTGCGGGGCTGGGAGTGGGCTGGACTGCCAAGGGGGTGGGAGATGTGAGACAAGAAGGGCACTCTTCTTAAGAGATGTGAGTCCCTCCTGTGTAAACCATAATGGAAAAGTATATATACATGTATAACTGAGTCACTTGGCTGTACGGCAGAAATTAGCACATTGTAAATCAACTATGCTTCAATAATACATTTTTAAAAAGAGAGATGTGAGACACAAATCTTAAAAGACCGAAAGGCTTTAGCAAGGAAGGAGAAAGCACTCCAGGGAAAGCATGTGATTAAAGGCCCAGGGAGCACCTCGCTGCAGCCAGAACACAGGATGAGAAGGAACAGGGGGCGATGGACCGGGAATCCAAGGGTAGAATGAGCACAGCCTTGCATACCTTACTGAAGACAAAACACAAGTAGCAATGGTCCCTGGACAAAGAATCCCAGAGCCTTCACTGTTCTAGAACAATAACCACCTGGAAGGGAATGGTTGAGGGGTAGGGGTCACCGTAACACGTGGAGAAAGAGAGCCTGAACCAGGGCAGGAGAAATCACCTGCTTGACAAGGCAGGTCTGGTTAAAGCCCATGCCCAATCCCACCAAGCTCCTTCCCCAGCCTTCAATTCTCCATCCTGGTCCAGGAATATCTCAACTCTCCCAGGACCATCAGGGGAAAATGGGTAAAGTCGACGGGAGAACTAGGGAAGAAAATAAGTCATTTGAGTTTCCTTTAAACTTTTATACCTATTTTGAAAAATGGTGCTTTTTTGCACCATGGTACACAGCAAGACGTAAGATCAAGCACAGAAGAATCAAAGGATGGAGACACCATAAAAACAATGACAGCGTGATAGAGTCCTGAAACTCCCTACAACGGTGGAGAATTACTACTTCAAAGGGCAGTAAGACGACTACATGAGGCGTCTGGAGTAGACAGATTCAGAGAGACAGGAAATAGAACAGTGGGGGTCAGGGGGAGGGTGGGTGGGAGGCTGGAGGGATAGCAAGTCTTAGTTTGGGAAGATGAAGAGCCCTGGAGATTGTCTGCACCATGACGTGAGTGCACTTGACCCTACTGAACCGTATACTTAAAATAATGACGATGGTAAATTTTATGTTATGTGTATTTAGCACAATTAAAAAGAAAAAAGGGAAAGAAAAAAAGCGATAGGCCTACATGACATATTATGAAGGACCGGAGAGGCAATATCCATGGTGCATCACGTTCTGGACATTTTCACATTTGGAGCCTCATGTGACATCACAAGAAACCTTCAAGGAAATGTGCTTCCCATCTGACAAATGAGGAAATGCAGCCTCAGGGAAATTACTGGCACAGGTCATTCAGCCAGAAATCAGGAGAGCCAAGACCTATAGACCAGATTTGCTTCGCCCATTTTACTTCACTTTGCCTTCCCTCCTCTGGCTATGCAAAAAAAAAAAAAGTTTACACTGCTAGTTTTTTGTTACTATTTTTCCAATAAGTACTTACTAATTTAAAATTCTCTGTGATAACCTCAGGCAAACACTAAAATTAAATCTTAAAAATCAGGTTTAAGCAAAACGAAAATGTTTGTGTTTTTTCCTTACATCCACTCAGCCTACTCAATGTGCACATTATTTTTTAATCTCTGCCAGCACAGCACCAAACCTGGTGGATTTTGTTTTTTTTAACTCAAGTGATTATATACAAAGTTTAGTGGAAAGTTATTGCCAAACATACTATCTAAAATGCAAATGACGGGAACATCAAAATTCATAAGGCACTCAGCCAGGCACTGTTTACAGTGTTTTATGCATATTAATTCAGTAATTATGCATATTAATTAATTAATCCTCACAATAATCCCGTGACATACGCACTGCAGGACGGGTGACAATAGGATCACCTTCAACAAAATCACCACGTGCTACTTTCCGCAAAGTTTCCACAAAAATGCATTTGATCATTTATGGGCTACATCAACCTGGCAAAAAGGTTTTAGAGACAATTCACTTTTTTTTAATTTTACTGAAGTATATTTGATTTACAATGTTAATTTCTGCTGAACAGCAAAGTGACTCAGTTATACATATATGCTGATATATTCTTTTTCATATTCTTTTCTATTATGGTTTGTAGGATATTGAATACAGTTCTCTGTGCTATCCAGTAGGACCTTGTTGTTTATCCATTCTATATTTAATAGTTTGCATCTGCTAACCCCAAACTCCCAATCCATCTCTCCCCGACCCCCTGCCCCGTCAGTCAGCAACTATCTTCAAAGTCTTACTAAGCAGAGAACACATCTCAGACGTTGCAACAAAGCTCTATCACCCAACTACTGCTCTATTCATTACATTATAAACGTTATTATTCCACGGACATATGTGGACCCATTTTTAGGCCGTTCTAATTTTTTAAATACCCGATGTATTTCAAAAAGTAAACAGTATATGAGTTTCTCAAAAAGCCTAGACATTCTTACTGTATTCATTTTTTCTAACTGTAGTATCTCAAAATATCAAAATTCATGAGGTCCCATAGCCCAACAGTTCGAAAGAACATGCAATGCATAATTGATTTATCTTCAGCTGCTAGGTGAGAAGACATACTTGGCTGTGAAGAACGTTAATATCTGCGAATATTTATATAGAAAGTATTATGATTTAAAACCTAACTGAGCTGACTTTCTTATAAAGCAATCCACTACTCCCAAATCCTTAAACATCAGGGGTTGGTGTCTATAAAACACTTATTTTAGTCCATAGCAAACACCAGCACTGTATTAAAAATAGCTTCATGTCTAGGTAAGCATATGACATGTGAAAAAAATTTTTGCAGCACTGTATTGTGCCCATGAACCATCCAAAGAAAGTTACTATCAAATGGACCGCAAATCTCAAACTACATGATCCTCAGAACTTGGAATTAGAAACATGAAATAATGGTCAGTAATTGATGAACAACATGAAGCTTTCTCAACATGCCCTCAGAGTTTAATACTAGCATGTAGTTTTGGAGTTTTCAGGTACAATTTTAAAGGCAAAAATATCATAGATAACTTCTCCAACCCTCAATGGAGACAGATGTTCCTTCGTAGGCAAATGAACTATAAGCATTAAGTGAGCATTTCGGGCGTATGTGCGTGTGTGTGTACGTGTGTACGTGTGTGTGCACGTGTGTACGTGTGTGTGCGCGCTCAAGCGCACGCAAACATTTACACAGAATGGAGGAAGGAGACTGGTAAAGACATTAGAAGGAATCTCCCATGATGTTTTCTTTGGCCTTGGAGTTTCCCAACTTCATAATATTGACCATACTGGACTTATAAACATGGTTGACCCATGTCAAGACCTCCATACAGAGAATAACTATGTATATACGTGCACACACACTCCCTCCTGTCCTTAAAATTACTTCTCCTGCAACATCTAAGGAAACATAGTGAACAAAACTTTACTGAAATCCTAGTGGCAGCTGGCCAGCAAAACAAACACTGAGAGAAGTCAATGTTTCTGTTTGTCCTTTTGCCATAGTCATTTATGAGATAATTCAATTTATTCTGATCTATCAACCCTAGAATGATTAATGATTGGTAAAGGTAACATGAAACATTAACAGGAGGCAGTTTTAACAGAGATGGAATACTGGGGAACTAAGTATGACACTACTCAGCCTAAATAGCCTTATTGTTTTCAAATAAAGAGCTCTATTTTTAAATTGTCAGAGCTTGGTAACACATTTCATATGCTAGATAATACTTTTGAAACCTCCACTCTTTACAGGAGCAGAAATAAAGGAGTCATTTTTGACTGGCTAACTTAAGGAATATTCCTTTATATAACTGCATCAGCCAGAAGGGTCCCGGAAACAAAGTAACGCTTTCACCTGCCCCTTTAAAAGCCTTCCTCTCTGCAGCTAACTCACCTCCAGGAGCCTGGCTTTTCTCGGCACCTCAGGCATCATCCGCATCATTTCTGGAAAGGCACACACATGGCTGGTAGACCTTCTACCCTTCGCACGTGCCTCCCCCATGCCTGGATGCCCTCCCGACGTGAGCCACTACTCACCTCCAACCCAGCTCACTGGCCACCTACCGTCAGCTTCACCCACACCCACTCTGCCGCTGGCCTGCCCTGCAGAGCCATGACCCACGCCCAGCCCCGGAGCATCACTCTTGACAGTCGGGGGCTGACATGCTTCCCTAGCACAGACCAGCGCAGGCTTGGAAACGGTGCTCCAGCCTCCTTACTGTCATGGGTCTCAGGGCTGCTGAGGCCTAAGGTCAAGGTCAGACTGGGTCAGACCAGACAGGTTTTCTCCAAGGAAAAGAATCTAGAGCAGGTGCTTCCACCCTGGGGTGTAGGAGAAAGGTATCAGAGCATATATGTACATGCACCTCTAAAAAGTTAGCTTCAATAACCTTTACCGAATGCCCCAAGACCCTCTGTAACACAGCTTAAGGAGGAGCTCCCTAACAGTGGGCGTCAGGGGATGCTGTGGACTAAACTGTGTCCCCTGAAAATCCCTATGTCGAAGCCCTAACCCCACCCCCATCCCCCGTGACGGTATTGGAGATGGCGTCTTTGGGAGGTGATTAAGTTGAGATGGGGTCATGAGGGTGGGGCCCCCATGATGGCATTAGTGCCCTCACAGGAAGGGACACCACACAGCTTGGTCTCCTCTCTCTCTCTCTCTCCTCACCATGTGAGAAGGTGGTGGTCTGCAAGCCAGGAAGAGGGTCCTCACCAGAACTTGACCATGCTGGCACCCTCATCTTGGACTTCCAGCCTCTAGAACTGTGAGAAAATGCATCTCTGTTGTTTAAACCCCCAGGCTATGGTATTTTGTCCTGGCAGCTTAAGTGACTAAGGGAGCAACAGAGGGGCCCTCCCCTGGCCATTCTCTCGGCTTATTACTGCATGTTTCAGTGTCTGCGTCCAGCTAGGTGCACTTGTCATTAATTTATCAACTAGACTAACTCTCCCAAAAAGAACAAGTGGCTTCAGAATCATGCAATGGGCTTCCCCGGTGGCACAGTAGATATGAATCCGGCTGCCAATGCAGAGGACACGAGTTCGAGCCCTCGTCCGGGAAGATCCCACATGCCTCGGAGCAACTAAGCCTGTGCGCCACAACTACTGAGCCTGCGCTCTAGAGCCCGCATGCCACAACTACTGAGCTCGTGAGCCACAACTACTGAAGCCCATGTGCCTAGAGCCCATGCTCCGCAACAAGAGAAGCCACCCCAATGAGAAGCCCACACACCACAACAAAGAGTAGCCCCTGCTTGCCGCAACTAGAGAAAGCCTGCTCGCAGCAAAGAAGACCTAACGCAGCAGCCAAAAAAAAAAAAAAGAACCACGCAATGAAGCAAACCACGTTTTGAAAATAATAAACTAATGACAAGCAAATAAACAGTACAATTGGCACCTTTAGGAAATAGAAACTCTTCAAAATCATTTTTCCAGGTTAAATGTTAGGATAATTTAATTAAATCTGATAAATCAGCTGAAAATATTCAAAAATCAAGAAAGTTACCAACAATGTGGATTGACATCCATAATTCTTAACTGAGAATCTTGGTAAATACGTATTGGATCCTCAGATAATGATAGTAATACATACAGACAGATAGTTAAATAGACATATTCCAGGTTCATGGTAAAAAGTTTTACTGTTGGGACATGTGATCAAAAAAGTCTGGAGACCACCGATGAGGCTGCAGAGCTTATGTGACAGAGCGAGGCCCTCTCCCCAGCTGTCAGCTTGTCTCAGGCAGGTCTGAAAGCCCCAGCCAGCCAAACCTCTCCAGGAGCCTACGGAGGACAAATACTGAAGATACAGAGAATAACCCCTCTGCAGGACCAATCACAACAACCCAAGCTCAACCCCAAATCCTTTCCTAACTACATCTAATTAAAAAAAATAGGTAAGGGTATCTAAAAGCTTACAGTTTGAGTTGTGAAGAGCTGGCGTTCATTTAGGAGAAAAGGGCAGATCAGCATTTAGATGATCAAAGCCAACCTCATGGATTTCAGGAAATTTCTTTGTAAAACCTCCCTCCCTCCCAACAATGGTCAGACCTCCCCTTTTGTTCTCTCGAAGCATTGTCCCTCTTGAAAGGGTCACTGATTGGCATTTCTGGGTAAGCTTCTGCTGTCTGTTGGGTGACTCAGCCAGAAGTAGCGGAATGAACACTTAGACGCTACTTTCTAGATAACTACACAAAAGCTCACATGACTGAACTCTGCAGAATTTTCTGCAGCCCACGGTTCTATTTTTTCAACGTCGACACAACTAGATCGGACGTTTGCACCAGACCCTAGTGCTGCCAGCTAAGGGGATGCTGTCTTCCCATCTCATGGGCACCGTGGATATGTGAAGATACTGGTCCAGTCTCCCCTGACCACCACCCCTTCAAACACACGTCTGTCCCCAGTAAGGACCCAACATCGCCCAAAGCATCCAACAGAAAGACAAGAGTTGAGCATTTAGTTCCTACTCTCCCAGACACTTCTGGTTTTTAGTGTATTTTTACTCTGAGATAAGTGGATACTCACAGAAGAGTCGCAAACATAGTACAGAGTTGCCATAAACCTTCACTCAGACCCCCGACAAAGTCAGTATCTCCTATCACCTTAGAATCATGATCAAAACTAATTTAATGACATTGGCACAATACTACCCCAACTACAGAGTTCAAAGTTCACCAGTGTTACATATATACAATGGAATACTACTCGGCCATGAAAAAGAACAAAATAATGCCATTTGCAGCAACACAGTTGCAAGTAGACACGATCATACTACGTGAAGTCAGTCAGAAAGAGAAAGACAAATATCATGTGATATCTCTCATATGTGGAATCTAAAATAAGACACAAACGAACTTATCCACGAAACAGAAGCAGACTCACAGACACAGAGAACAGACTTGTGGTTGCCAAGGGGGAGGGGGGTGGCGGAGGGATGGATTGGGAGTTTGGGATTAGCAGATGCAAGCTATTATGTAGAGGATGGATAAACAACAAGGTCCTACTGTATATAGCACAGGGAACTATATTCAATAACCATCATGGAAAAGAATATGAAAAAGAATGTATATATGTGTATACCTGAATCACTTTGCTGGACAGCAGAAATTAACACAACATTGTAAATCAACTATACTTCAATTTAAAAAATAAGTTCAGTGTTTCCTCCAATGTACCTTTTCTATGCCAAGATCTGATTTAGAACTGATACTGCGTGTGGCTGTCACATCGCCCTAGTCGTCTCCAATTCTGGTTAATTTTAACTTGTGTTTTTCACAAATCCTGATGCTTAATTCTTTTTATCAGTAAGAGTCAGAAGCACTCAAGTTCACAGAAGACAGACAGTAAGAGTTAAACAGAATCTGGGACTAGGGGAGGGGAAAATAAGTAACTGACTAGAACTCAAACCCAACACCTTTGCCTGTTGTTAGAAATGGGAATGGCACAGACATTTCTTTAGTCAAATTCAAAATCTGCACCAGATCTACCCATACCAGGGTCAACTCGATAAAGCAATCACCCGTCCAAGTCGGTTCTCCTAGACATTTGCTGTTTCCTTAGAAACATCAAATACAAAACCGGCCCAAGGCTGACATGCTTTTGTTTCTAAAAATACTACATTTCAAGAAAGCTCAAGCATTTCATAGTTACCTGAAATAAACAGTGCCAAATGCCCCTGATTTGAATGCTTTTATCTGAAAAATGCCTCAAAAGCCTTGTTCAGTGGTGCAAACCTGATAAGCGTTCTAATTACAAGCATCTTCTACGGCCTTACTTGCTACTGGCATGTATAAAAGTAAGGATTCTTGATGTGCTGTGACATTCATGTTCAGAAAATATAGGATAGGAGCGCTTGGTTTGGAGATTAACCAAGTACATGCCTTGAAATTAAAAACAGCTAACGCTAACTAGGTGAAGAGATTATATGTTAATTAGCTTAACTGTAGTATTTCGCTATGTGTATCAAACCATCATGTTGTATGCCTTAAGAACATACAAGTTTTATTCAAAATATAAACAGATCAATAAAAAACATCATAAATGGAAGAAAATCTTGAGGCCATTTTAGAGTAGGTAAATGGAAGGCTTTCGACATAATCAACTATTCTTGATAAGGATTTTATATACCTTTACCTTTGCCAAACTTGACAAGGATGACTGTCTCACATGAGATCTATAAACCTTGGTTTTTAATACAACGATCTGTACGTGAATCAAAAGGAAGTTACGATTGTGACCAGCATCTTGGTATGGTTTCTCTGTTTTAAGTGTAATGACCAGATCCTACCTAAATTCCGCAGCTTTAGCCATTTAGAGAGAATCGCTCAAGCTCGCAGCCCTCCATGATCTTAGATCTGGTACCATATACAACATTTACCACCGCTATGCGGGTACAAACTGCTTTTGAAGATGATTTTGTTCTCTTCACTCCTTAAAAGAAAAATATCCTCTTAGGCATCAGGATCCCAGCCTAATATTATGAAACTGTGATGCTATTAAACCTACCACCCAGGGCTCAATTCTCCTTTCTATAAAGGCAAAATTCTACTCCAAACTTACCCTGACAAAATCAGCAAAATATTCATATGAAGCAATTTCCTCTTAAGGCAAACCAACTTTAAGCAATGCAATAGCTTGACAAAGCTCGAGTTACTGCTTTAATGAAGACTTTCGCCAGCTTAAACTCCCACCTGAAATGAATGACTCATTCAAATATGAGTGTCTGTAAACATTCCTAACTTGCTTTGAAGGCCTCATTTCAAATACTGGAGAAAACCGTTTGACAGCCTTGAAACTCACTGTTTTAAATGGCATGCTCGATAGTCACATAAAAAGACTGCACGTGCCTGATCTTGATGACATAAATATTGCCCATTCCTCTGATCAGGAAATCGTTTCAAGGTATTTTCTGGAAGAAAAATCATATAACTTGAAACATTTTTTAAAATTTAGATACACAAAATTAATTATTCGCCACCAGGTTCCACTAAATAGCAAGCTTTCTCTAAGCTTTCAATATTTAACTTAAAATACTTAAAGGGAAATGGTATCATTCATATGAAATGTCCAGAACAGGAAAATATACAGAGATAGAAAGTAGATTAGTGGTTGCTTCAGGCCGGGGAGGGGGGGATGGAGAGATGTCAGCTAAGGGGTACAGAGTTTCTTCTGGAAGTGATAAAATGTACAACCATCACCACAACTTTAGAACAACCTTGAATATACTAAAAGTCGCTGAGCTGCATCCTTTAGATGAGTGAATTATATGGTATGTGAATTATTTCTCAATAAAGCTGTTAAATTTTAAAGGAGATGTGATGGTACACTTGAGAAAAAAGGAATCTTGTCAAGCAGACATATATACAATCTTTCATGTGTAGATGTAATAATTACACTGTAAAATCTACTCATTGCTGGATGATTGAAGACAGTTACTGTCTTCACAGTTAAGGTCCTAGAAGACCAATGCCTAGGAGAAAAAGACCATGTTCTATTTCTCTATGATTATGATAATCCAAATTCATTGGCTTCAATAATGGAAAACTTCAACATACCACAGCTTCAGATCAAATGCTGGTGTTATCTGCAGTGTCAAGAACAAGGTTTAGAGAGACATCCACTGACATGGCACAAACCCTCCCAGAATTTCAAGGAATTGCCTGGAATTTGAGTCACCATGTCTGGCATTCCCCTGGGGCTGTCAAAGCCACAGTCAACCCCGGCAGTGACCTTCTCACTCCCACTCACCTGGTGGAGCCTCCTTCTAGGATGGACACACCAGTCCAAACGTTAACCCCGGACTATCCATCGCTGCCCTGAATTGTACCATGCTGCCCCTCACCAACCTCCCCAAACACCCAACCACCACATCCCGCCTTGGCAAACTCCAGCCCCTTCAGTGAAATCAAAACACCAGTTGCCCATGAAGGCAGTCACAGAGCAACTGCCACCATCATGAGGTTCCAAGCCAGAGAGGGCCTCGGGTGGGGAAGGTAAGTGCGAGAGCTCAGTTCCAGGGAGGGCCAGCCTACGGAGGTGCAGGGTATCAGATACACCAGACACCCCCCACTCCATGGATCAGCACGAGCCACATCTGTCCCACGTGGTCCCTTCTTTTCAAAAGCCTCAGTTTAGACGCAAGCTATCTGGGATCAACACTCCATGCCCCAGCTTCTGGGAAAAACCATTAACGTTTTCACAAAAAAAACTATATTAAGAAAAATAAATCCTTTATCAACTCCCTTTTATGAAAATATTCCTTTGAGTAGCTTTATCAACTTTCAACAAACAGTCATGACCAAGACAAAAAGCCTTATTTTTTTAAAAAAGTATTTTATAAAACGATTTCAGCGATATTCAAGTGTTGAAACAATATCGTTCAACATTTTGTAAAATCCTTAAACTATAAACCGTGAAGCTTTAAAATCAATTCTTTAATGAACTACGAGTCACATTACCATTAGTAATTCCTAATTAAATATACAGTGGAGGTAAAGTGAATATTGTAAGACCATTTTCTAGAACAGCAGGCACCATACTTTAATTTCTTAGAGCCTATTCAGTATATTCTGAAACCTATGCTCACAGTATAAGCCATGAACGCAAACTGTATGAATTGTAAGATTTAACATATTTAACTAATTCAATTATACACTCACATACAAGGCTTTAAATGGAATGGTTTGTGTCTACCTACTTTATTCCTAGCCAACCCACGGTATACTCCCACTCAGCCCTGCCCCACCCCCAAAAAAGTACAAATGAAACTGTATAACAGACAGCCGCTGGAAGTCTCTTTGATTAATAATAAAAATCAGTTTCAAAAGTCAATGTGAGTCTTCAGATATAGAGAACTTATGGTTACCAAAAGGGAGCGGTGAGGGGAGGGATAAGTTAGCAGTGTTTTATACACTACTATATATAAAACAGATCCAACAAGGACCTACTGTACAGCACAGGGAACTATATTCAATATCTTGTAATAACCTATAATGGAAAAGAGTCTGAAAAAGGATTTATATATATATGTGTGTGTGTGTGTGTGTGTGTGTGTGTGTGTGTATATATATAACTGAATCACTTTGCTGCATACCGGAAACTAAGACAACATTGTACATAAACTACACTCCAATAAAAAATAAATAAATTTAAAAAATTTTAAAGTCAATGTGAGTCTTAATTACAGAACAGGTTGTGAGGCTTCACTACCAAGGCTTTTAAAACTCTTCACCTTCCATGGGAACTAGAGAACTCAGACAAAAAACAAAGACCCCTATTTCATTCTCCCAGCTTTAAGCATGCACAAATGGATACCGAAATTAATAGGAACTAAGCAAAAATACTACTTGAAAATATCTTAAGGTCAGACATGAGAAAGTCTAAGGAAATGGAACTATAATGTCAGTGCCGGATTGCAGATGGTTTAAGTATACTTCACAGAGTTGTGTATCCATCACCCCAATGAAACCCCATGTACATTACAGTCATTCCTCTTTTCCCAACCTACCCCTCAGCCCTAGAAGCCACTAATCTTATGTCTCCGTAGATTTGCCTCCTCTGGGTATTTCATATAAATAGAATCATACAGGAGGCCTATTACTGGCTTCTGCTAGCATAATGTGTTCAAAGTTAATTCATGTTGTAGAATTGCATTCTTTTTTGTGGCCAAATGATATTCCACGGTATGGATGTACCACAGTTTATTTACTCATTTGTCAGTCGACAGACATTTGGACTGTTTCCACTTTTGCCTACTATCATAATGCTGCTAGGGACTTTTATACCAGTTTTTGTGTGGACATACGTCTTCATTTCTCTTGGGTATATACACCTCGAATTTCTGGATCATATGTAACTTTATATTTAACCTTTTAAGAAACTGCCAAACTGTTTTCCAAAGCAGCTACACCATTTTTCATTCCCATCAGCAATGTAGGATGGTTCCCATTTCTCCACATCCTCGCCAACACCTGCTATGTCTTTTTGATTAGAGCTATCCTAGTGGGTGAAGCGGGAACTCGTGCTTGAGGCTCTGTATCTTAAACCAAGCCCACTCATCCTTGAATTCCGTCTCAGCTATTCTTCCAAGCTACACGCTTAAGTATTAAATAGGCCCCAACGGTCATTCTTAAAACCCAAAATAGAGCCAGGATAATCTAACACTCTTTTAATAAATGAAAGCGTCACTTCTGCATAGTATATGCACCATTATTTTATCCCAGATCCTATCAAGCTACAATAATGTCCAACAGCCAGGCCTTTCTGAATAAAGATGTCAGGCTAAGCTCAAGTGCTAAGGCTGCAGAGGAACACTTAACACATAACAAAGCTTTAGTTGGCGCTTTCACAAAGGAGCCCTGGCCTGGGATTCAGGTTTGTCAATAATCTGTATGTGACCTGACCAATCACTTACCTTCTCTACACCTGAGCATGGTGTTCTGAGCCACTCACAGAACTACATCCTCTGAAGTCACTCCCAGAGATAAAGTGGTCTAAGCCTGAAAGTTTAATGAAATTTGCAAACATGCTAACTCACATGCCTATAAGATCTAGCTTTGCAAAGCAGAAAGACTTTGGGTTTAGTAGTCAGGCAGGCTAGGTTCTATTTCCAGCTATGCCATTTAGTAGCTAAATGGCCATATTTAACACCCTTCTCTGTCAGTCTCCTCATCTGAAGGTAAGACTGCCTTCTTCAAGAGGTTCTGAGGTTTTATAAAGCCAGTGTAGCTAAAGCATCCAAGAGAGTGGCCGGCAAAAAGCAGACATTTAAATGTTAGCGTCCATCCATCTTCCCGCTAACTCTGGGCAAAGTTTCCCAGCAAATAAAGCCCTCTTAACAAACGTCCTGGGCATTGAGAGCTGAATGCGAGTTCTTGTGACCTGAGGGATTCCATTATAAAGCGCTTCTCCACATTACAGTCGGTAACTTGTTAAGGAAAGCTATCAATTGGCTTAAAACAGGACTGGGGAATTCTTGGAAGGGCACGCAGGGATGAAGAGACAAGAAACCTCATTTTTGCCGGGGACGGAAGCCTAAAAACGTCCTCCGGGCTCACAGCCAGCCTGAGCACAGAACCAACGCAAAGGCGAGAAAGGTACGAGCTGCATTCCCATGACCCGATCAGAAACGCTGGTGTAGACTGCCAAGCTTGAGGGGGAGGGGAGGGGAGGGGGCTGGGGACAGCAGAGAGGGGCAGGGGGCTGGCCAGGTGCGTGGCAAAGCCCAGGAGAGGAAGCCGAGCCCCATCCCAGCTGCGAATTAACCGCTTCCTGCGACTCTCGGCTGCTGCCTCCTACCTGATCCGGTTGTCACGGAATCTGTTGAGATGCGGTTGGTTGAGGTAAATGGTGCGGGCTGGTGCGTCCAGCTGGTCCCCAACAGACGTGGCCCGGGACATCTCATCATCTGCCTTCTTGTAGCCGAAAGAAGAACGAACAGGTCCTGCGGAGAAGACGCGCGGTCAGAAAGCAGAACACAAAGAAGTCACGCCCGGCACAAGCAGCGGCACGGGCGGGCGGGCGGGGACCAGCTGGAAAGGATGCTCCGGGCGACGCGCCGCAGCTGTACCTCGGCGGGCCCTGGAGACGCGCGCAGCTTGTCGGCACCGCCCCGCCCCGCCCGCGCAGGTCCCCAGCGCTGAGGAGCCTCTCGCGGGGGTGGGAACCTCGCCCTCCCGCCCCTCCCCCCTCCCCCCCTCCCTCCCTGGCCAGCCGGGCCTGGGCGCGGGGAGCGCAGGCCCCGCGGGGGTGGCGAGGGGCGCACCCCTGCAGGTAGGGCCACGTGGGCCGAGCGGACGCGGGGAGCAGCGGCCAGAGCCTCCCCTCCCCGGGGCGAGCTCCCCCTCTAGGCCCAGGGACTGAGTTCCCGAGCTAGGCGTTCCCGGCTTCTTTGCGCTGAGGAACGGAGAGACACTGCAAGGGGGTGTGCCCTGCATTCGGCCGCCAGAGAGGATGGTGGAAGACACCTCTGTGCTCCAGAATGAAATTCCAGACCCTCCGTGCAGAGGGCTGGTCCCCTGGTTTGTGGAACAAACCAGCAGCTTTTCTCCCCCGAGGCGCCTGGCGACCTGAGAGCAGAATCCCGCCCATTCCCGCTCGCTGGCGCGACGTGAGCCTTCATCCAGGGCTTCTGTGGTTAAGACCCAAGCCAGTCTCTGTCTCCTGAAGATGCGATTTCAGGCCTAGAGCCGAGCCTCTCTTGGGCTATGAGGAGGAGTCGGCAAGGACAACCATGACACACCCAATATGTCTGCCCAGGTGCGCACCCCTCCACATACACACACACACCCCTCCAAATGCAAGACAGGGTCCCTCACTGGACGGGGCCACCCACCTCGCGATCTGACCTTCGGGCGGGGCGGGGCCCTGACGGCAAGGCCCACAGAAAAATAAGTGCCCTACAGATGACAGAGTTTTTGCTTTTCCTTAAATTGCATCTGCCCTAATACCTGCCGCACTTTCCACCTATGAAAGACAGGTGTTGCATATAACTTAGGAAACGGGCATCTCACTTCAGTAAACAGCCACTTCACAGCTACAAAGCATGTTCAGAAACATTTTGAAAGAGACAGCTTTGGCTATGGAAGTATGTCATCTTTTTTAATGTGGTTAGAATCCTATTGTAATCCTCATTCTAAGAAGAGGACACCCAAATGTCAAACTGGGTACTGAGAGCTGCTGTGCTGTCATGAGATGTGCGCCCAGCCAGGTGCCTGGTCACAGACCAGGCACAGGTCTCAGTACAGGACCCCAGCCTCAGACCCTGCCCTCCAGCCCCCTCTCTCCGGGGTCCCTCTGCTCCGCCTATGCTTATCCACAGGGGCAGCAGAGGGCAGCAGGTCCTTCCAGACTGGCTGGCCTGGGAGCCACCAGAGTAGGCGGTTTTAAAGCATTTGCTGATTTAAGGCCGACAGGGGATAGTTTTCAAACCAGCCTAAATGAAAGTGCTGCTTTCCTCTCTGCTCACTCATCCCACTTTGTTCTCCTCCACAGCCTTATCATCATTACCTGACACTATTTATGGTCTGTCTTCCCAAGTCCAAGAGCAAGAGCTCCAGGGCAGCAGAGACATGTTCTGTTCAATGCAGTGACCTCAGCGCCCACAACAGTGCCTGGTACACGGCGGGCACTCATATTTGCTGGCTGAATACATCCGTTTTACTTCAGTCTTATAAAAGGTCCATTTGAATCCTCCAGGCAGGGATGCAGTGATTTGCACAGAGGGCTCAGACCTGTGACCCTACTGTGGGCAAAATGGTTCACTGCCAGGTGGTCTTTGCTCGGTGGCTCTCAACTCTGGCTGCACATCATCACCGAGAAAGCACTCAAAATTAACTAGTTCCTGGGCCCAACCTTGACCAATTCTGACTTTTTTCTTTTTAAAGCTCCTCAAGGGACACAAACGGGCAGTCATAACTGAGAATCCCTTGTAAGAGGCAGCCGAGAACACAAACAAGAAAGAGCTGGTGGGAGGGAAGGAGACGCGAGAGGGAGGAGATATGGGAACCTATGTATATGTATAATTGATTCACTTTGTTATAAAGCAGAAACTAACACCATTGTAAAGCAATTATACTCCAATAAAGATTTAAAAA
>RJWK010045026.1:0-18166 GCA_004363435.1 Platanista minor | reverse complement strand
TCCCTTTCTTTTTCTCTTCTTCTTCTGGAACCCCTATAATTCGAATGTTGGTGCGTTTAATGTCCCAGAGGTCTCTGAGACTGTCCTCAGTTCTTTTCATTCTTTTTACCTTATTCTGCTCTGCAGTAGTTATTTCCACTATTTTATCTTCCAGGTCACTTATCCGTTCTTCTGCCTCAGTTATTCTGTTATTGATCCCATCTAGAGTATTTTTAATTTCATTTATTGCATTGTTTGTTGTTTCTTGTTTCATCTTTAGTTCTTCTAGGTCCTTGTTAATTCTATTTCCAAGGTTTTGGATCATCTTTACTATCATTATTCTGAATTCTTTTTCAGATAGACTGCCTATTTCCTCTTCATTTGTTAGGTCTGGTGGGTTTTTATCTTGCTCCTTCATCTGCTGTGTGTTTTTCTATCTTCTCATTTTGCTTATCTTACTATGTCTGGGGTCTCCTTTTTGCAGGCTGCAGGTTCGTACTTCTCGTTGTTTTTGGTGTCTGTCCCCAGTGGCTAAAGTTGGTTCAGTGGGTTGTGTAGGCTTCCTGTTGGAGGGGATTAGTGCCTGTGTTCTGATGGATGAGGCTGGATCTTGTCTTTCTGGTGGGCAGGTCCACGTCAGGTGGTGTGTTTTGGGGTGTCTGTGGACTTATTATGATGTTAGGCGGCCTCTCTGCTAATGGGTGTGGTTGTGTTCCTGTCTTGCTAGTTGTTTGGCATAGGTTGTCCAGCACTGTAGCTTGCTGGTCTTTGAGTGAAGCTGGGTGCTGGTGTTGAGATGAAGATCTCTGGGAGATTTTCGCCATTTGATATTATGTGGAGGGGGGAGGTCTCTTGTAGACCAGTGTCCTGAAGTTGGCTCTCCCCCCTCAGAGGCACAGCACTGACTCCTGGCTGCAGCACCAAGAGCCTTTCATCCACAGGGTTCAGAATAAAAGGGAGAAAAAGTAGAAAGAAAGAACGAAAGAAAGAGAGAGAGAGAGAGAGAGAGAGAGAGTGGGATGGCGTGAGGGAGGGAGGGAGGAAGGAAGCAAGGAAGGAAGGAAGGATAAAATAGAATAATGTTAGATAAAATAAAATAAGTTATTAAAATAAAAAATTATTAAGATAGAAAAAAATTTTTTTAAGTTAAAAGAAAGCAACAACAACAAAAAACCAGACAGAACCCTAGGACAAATGGTGAAAGCAAAGCTATACAGACAAAATCTCACACAGAAGAATACACATACACACTCATGAAAAGAGGAAAAGGGGAAAAAAAAAAAATCTTGCTCTCAAAGTCCACCTCCTCAATTTTGGTGAGTCGTTGTCTATTCATGTATTCCACAGATGCAGGGTACATCAAGTTGATTGTGGGGATTTAATCCGCTGCTCCTGAGGCTGCTGGGAGACATTTCCCTTTCTCTTCTTTGTTCGCACAGCTCCCGGGGCTCTGCGTATAGGTCGCCTGAGGGCGTCTGTTCTTCGCTCAGACAGGACGGGGTTAAAGGAGCCGCTGAGTCGGGGGCTCTGGCTCACTCAGGCCGGGCGGAGGGAGGGACACGGAGTGCGGGGCGAGCCTGCGGCGGCAGAGGCCGGCGGGACGTTGCACCAGCCTGAGGCGCGCTGTGCGTTCTCCCGGGTAAGTTGTCCCTGGATCATGGGACCCTTGCGTTGGCGGGCGGCACAGGCTCCGTCCGGGAGGGGAGGTGTGGAGAGTGACCTGTGCTCGCACACAGGCTTCCTGGTGGCGGCAGCAGCAGCCCTATTGTCTCAGGCCCGTCTATGGGGTCTGCGCAGGTAGCCGCGGCTCACGCCCGTCTCTGGAGCTCCTTTAAGCAGTGCTCCCAATCCCCTGCCCTCGCGCACCAGGAAACAAAGAGGTAAGAAGCACTAACCCCCTGCAGGCTGTGTTCACGCCGCCAACCCCAGTCCTCTCCCTGCGCTCCGACCGAAGCCCGAGCCTCAGCTCCCAGCCCCGCCCGCCCCGGCGGGGGAGCAGACAAGCCTCTCGGGCTGGTGAGTGCCGGTCGGCGCCGATCCTCCGTGCGGGAATCTCTCCGCTTTGCCCTCAGCGCCCCTGTGGCTGTGCTCTGCTCCGCGACTCCGAAGCTTACCCCCTCCGCAACTCGCCGTCTCCGCCCGTGAAGGCGCTTCTAGTGTGTGGAAACCTTTCCTCCTTCACAGCTCCCTCCCACTGGTGCCGGTCCCGTCCCTATCCTTCTGTCTCTGTTTTTTCTTTTTTTGTTGTTTGCCCTACCCAGGTACGTGGGGAGTTTCTTGCCTTTTGGGAGGTCTGAGGTCTTCTGCCAGCGTTCAGTAGGTGTTCTGTAGGAGTTGTTCCACGTGTAGATGTATTTCTGGTGTATCTGTGGGGAGGAAGGTAATCTCCGCGTCTTACTCTTCCGCCATCTTGTCTCTAATGCCATCTTGTCTCTAATCCAGAGTTTCAAGTTTAATGATTGATTTCTTTTCCCCACCACCGAGAACTTACTCTTTATTTTTTTTTCACAGTTGTAATCAAAGAAAGACTTTAATATTCCGCTCTCAGTAATTGATAGTAGTAGGCAGAAAATCAACAAGGATACAGAACTGAACTCCACCACCAACCAGCTGGAGCTAATTGACGTTTATACAGTATTTCACTCAAAAACAATATACACGTCACTCAAAAACAAAATACACATTCTTTCTTTTTGTTTTTATTCCTGTTGGGATTTCTTTTTAAACATCTTTATTGGAGTATAATTGCTTTACAATGGTGTGTTAGTTTCTGCTTTATAACAAAGTGAATCAGTTAGTTTTTTCTTGATAAACTCCAAGGTGTTAATGCTTAGTAGAATGAGATGAGCTACTGCTTCTTAGGAAGTAATAATCGTAAGGATAACAAATACATAGCGTTTATTCAGTGTCCACACTGTTCTAAGTGCATTGCTTATAGTATCTCATTTAATCCTCAAAATAACCCCCTAGGTAAATACTATTATTATTTTCATTTTACAGATGAGGAAACTGAGGCACAGCTTTCCCAAGGCTATACAGCTGTATATAAGCTTCATATAACTTGTGGGGCTGGTAGTTGAGACCACACATTCTGGACCCAGAGTCTGTCCTCTTATCCTCCCACTATCCTTATGGCAATTAAAAGGGGTTAGTGCAAGAAATGTCACAATATTTTGAGCCACCACATATTTAAACCTATTGCCTTGAAGGAAGGAAAAAGTACTTGTGTTGACACTTCAGTTCTAAACCTAATGGTTTGTTTATTTATAGACTTTATTAATGATTATGAAAATAGTAAAGAATGATTAAGAGCAAGTCAGGGGAATCAGAGGCTTGTAGAGTAAGTTTTCTGAGCACAGTTTTTATTTTTTTCATACATAAAAAATCTTCTGCCCTTAATGGGTATACAGTCAGTCATTTTGTGGAGCTATATGGCATTTGTTAAAATTTTAGCTCTGCCACTTACTAGCTGAATGATCCTGGACAAATTAACTTCTAGAAGCTTTAACATCTTCTCTTACAGAAGGCAGATAATAATTCTGCCCTCACCGGATCATTGTGAAGATGAAAGACAAGGCACATAGCACAATGTTGGGCTCATCCTAGAGAACCACTAAATGTGAGCTACGGCGGCTTCAGATTAAATCAGCAAATCATTATGTTGAGAAATATCAGATTGGACCCCAGTTAATACCTATTAGGATGTTTCTGAAGAAATTTAGGGAGAATATATGTAGATTTGTTGTTTAATGGGTCAAAGAGAATCTGCTATCACAATTTCGATGTTTTGCCTGTTACTAGCCGTGAATATTTAATAAAAATATAAACAAAACTTCTCCACCTGTTACACTTCTAGGAAATATCCACCGAGAACTGGTTCATTTAGCTGTTTTCATTCCCTTTCAAGAGGCTTATCTTATTAGAACTGTGGGAAAGAAACAAAATTAAAGGGGAAGATGCAAAACAGAGCGAACAGAGAATGGCTTCAAGAAGACAGGCTTGACTTTAAAGGTGGATTTGCAAGCGGGGAGGGGGGATGATTTGGGCTCTTCCTTCCACTTCATTCCTGTCTGGGGCTTCCCAGAGTGGCGGGGCGATTATTGGGTGGGTCTGTCTTGATGGAGTGGTAGGGAGGATGCTTGGGCACCTCTGTATTATAAATAGTGTCCTTCAAACTTAAAAAAAAAATCTATGACTTACACTAAGAAATCCATTTTACATTTCTATCTAAAATATTATGTATAAACATCACAAGAATTTTTATCTGTTTTAGTCATTGATGTATCTGTCTAGAAAAGTACTTGGTGCATTGTAGGTGCTCAGTAAATAGTTGTTGAACTTCTGTCTCTATCTATCTATCTATCTACCTATCTATCATCTATCTGTGAAAAAAGTTTCAAGAAACATTTTTGCCATTGCTCTTTGCTTGTAATGCATTCTGAAATTTTCTATTCCATTCCTAAAAAGAAAAAAATTGCAGTAAAAAACTATTAGTTAATTTCAGTGCATTCACTGGGGAGAGAGCCTTAAATTAGGTCATTCTTTCCAGTGCTTTGGGTTAAGGTCTACAATTTGAAAAACACTGCTTGTCACTGGGAGCAATTGGCTTTATGTGTAAATAGGCTTGTGTCATTGAGACTTATCTTTCTTGCTGTCATAGTGCCTTCACTTAGCTTGTGTGTTTCCCTAGTCCATGCACTAGCTTGCTGCGGGCTGGTAGAATAAGCCGAGTAGTATTGAGGATTCTGGCCCAGCTATTGGGAAGTTCTGAAAGTATTTGCTGCACTCTAATGGGTCTTGTTTTTGTGAAGCTCTCACATAATTTTTAACTGTGGGTAGTGCTATTGCCTAGCCAGGGTCAATGCCTGATTTGAATGGTTTGGATGCCTCTCTCCATAAAGGCAGAAGATTGGAAGGAGTGACCCATTAAGTTTCCCTTCATAATGAGCAGACTTTTAGTCCATGCAGATACCTAAGTGAAAATTATTTACTGGGAGGATTTCGACACTTTTAAGGTCTTTTTATTTTTCTTTCTGATTTCTTTCTGAGTTATTTGTGCTTAAATTTTATACTTCCTGTAGTTATGAAGAAGGTGGGAGATGAGGTGAAGAAATTGAGGCAATTAAGCATTTTGATTGGAGTGAGAATTGCAAAAGTCTTTCCTTTCCTGAGAAAATATGTGCGAGTAAAAAGGATTACATACCCAAACGTAACGTTCATTGTGAGGGAGCAGTGGAGATCCTGTTTCTGTTCGTGATCTAAGCTTCACCCCTTTCTGGATGATGTAACTGGAAAAGCAATATTCTGGCTTAAAGTTTAAGTAAAATTGAGTGAACTACCTAGAAGAGCTAATCGAATATTAATTCTAGTATCCAGTCTTGGTCTGAGTGCCATAGCCTAGCTAGGGTAACAACCATCTCATGAGCAAAGACCTGGATCTGGACACCCCCTACAATTGCGTGGGTGGGATGGGCACTGGGGAGGGGGCAACAGGGTTACAGAACGAGACTGACAGACTGAGGATTGTGTCCAGAGAGCTGATGAAATCGTGGATGGTAGCAGCCTAATACAGTCATTGGCATCTTGTAGGTGTAACAAGGTCAAATGAGCGTGTGTTGATGGTCGTAGAAGCTCAGTGATGGCCAACATCAAAGCAGGTGATATTTGAAATTCCAAGGAGCGGACAAAATAATATTGGGCTAACAATTCCATGAGCATACAGATAGTCACAAATTCTGAGGCAGCACTGCAAGAATAATTCAGGGTCCTCGTTCTACAGGATCGTGGCATCATGAGACCAATTATAAAAGTATAAGACACAACTTGAATTATCAGCATTGAATGGTGAGTGGGGACTTTGTTTCCAGTTCAAGGCACATGCCTGGTTTTTAAAACTGGATCACCAGGATGTGGTTTAGTGACAAATAGTGGGAGTAACAGGAAAGTGATTATGAGAACATTAGGCTAGTATCCCTCCTTGCCAAATCAAGATCAGTCCTTGAGAGACAAAGTTGGAGGTGTGTCTAAAGCTGGGTGGAATTCAGGGGTCTCAGGTTGTCAGAAAAGGAAGTTGGAGAGATGGAAACCAGGCAGGGTCTGGCACCTGAGCCAAGGGAACTTTAATACAGTAACAATGCCAGAATAAGAAAGGTAGGCCTCTTGGATGTCTGACTAATCTTCAGAGAATCACAGAGACTGGCAGTCACAGGGTATATGACATATCTTTTAAACAATTGCATTGTAGTACAGAAGTATTACATTTGCCTTTTAGAGACAAGTGGGACAAATTGAGCAAATAGAGCAGTGATTCTTAGCTAGGGGTGATTTGCTCTCCCAGAGATATTTTTTGGTTGTTACCACATGGGGAAAGGGTTTACTATTGGTATCTAGTGCGTAGAGGCCAGGGATGCTGCTGAACATCCTACCGTATACAGGGCAGCCCTTCACAGCAAAGAATTATCCAGTCCAAAATGTCATTAGTGCAGACTGAGAAAACCAGAAATAGAGTAAGATTACTACTACACTGTCTTGATTGAATATTGAATTTGTATGAGCAATGAAATGTATTTCTGTGTGTACATAAATTAGTTCTACCTTTGTTGTTGGCAAACTGTGACTCTACCAGAGAGGAAGTATGACTAGGAGTATTTTGCCCTCAAGGTTCAAGCAGAGTGGGGGCAGCCTAGAGAGCATCTGGACATTTCTCTGTGGACCTGGGAGGGAACCTGCTCTAACAGCACGAGTGGCCAGCTGTCCCAGTTGTGGGCTGGCGTCTATGGGATTTTGTGGAGTGTTTTTATAAAGGTCACTTGACTTTGCCAGCCACTTTAAGGTCTGCCCTCTTTCTTACTTCTGATGGAAAGAGCCTAAAGTTAAGGACTTGTGTTTTTCTTTTTTTCCACGAACTTCTGCCCAGTGCCCCGGTCTTGATCTACTCTGACACAGGCTTTCCATGAGCTACAGAGATTCAGTGTGTAGAAGAGGGAAGATAATCGTGTTGAAGCACTTGCAATGGGGAGCGCTGAGGAGGGGTTGATAATTAAGATGGTCTGGTACATTTAAAACAAGCAACGGATTCCAAAGCTGAAACTTAAATTCATTGTTCTGCAGTGAGTAAATATTGCTTGAAGAATATATGCCAGGATTATTTCTCAACCAGTAAGTCTATTTAGACTTGATTATCAGGCAGTTTGCTCATACTATGTCCTTTCTGATATTGTTTCCTTCATGGCTCTGTTATTCAATATGGTACCATGTTGATGTGACTATCGTGAGTTACAGTGAATGGTAGAGTTTGCCTCAAGGCCTGATGTACTCAGGTTACACTTTGTAATCTTTCTCATGGGGAAGGAGGAAAATGAGCCCAATAGGTCTGTGACACAGACTAGGCATCCAAACTGCAGTGTCCAGTCCCTGGGAGAGGTTTCTAGATAACGCACAACCAAGTTATTTTCCCGTTGTCCCCCAAATCTGGGCTGATGGGCTGGAAGCCAGCACAGCAAAGCTGTTAGAGTTTATGGGGCTTGAAGTCAGAGAAACCTAGATTGTGGGGTCCCAGCTCTGCCACTTAAGATCTCTAAGACCTTGGGCAGGTTACTTAACATCTCTGTGCCTCAGTTTCCTTATCTGTGACATGGGAAGAGTTGTTGTGAGGATTAAATAATACACGTGGCTCATTTGACAAAGTGCCTATGTCAGTAAGGACAAAATCAATGTTGTTTTTGTTATCATCACCGTTATTGCTACTTGCACTGAACCATCCATATTCTCCATTCCGATTTTCTCATTGTTAGAGAGAGTGAGCTGAGAGTTGGGTTTCAGGTAGGTAGGGCTTTTGGACCCTCTGCAGTGCTTTCCCCACTAAGGACAGATGTTTTGCCTTTTTTCCTTTGGGTTTCTCCTTCAAATTGCCTTGGTTGTGTGTGGATGTGTGTGATACAAATAAAATTCAAAAATCTGTAGTGAGGTAGTTCAAATTCCAAGAGACAAAGGCTTTATTCACCCAAACATTAGTTATTATGAAATGGAAATGTTGTGACTTCTATCAGAATTGTACTTAAACATTAAGTCACTCAAATCCTGGCCCTGGGATCAGTCAGCTGATTGGGGATCTTCAGTATGTTTATAAAAACGAAAAGTCATGAAAAATATCTGCCAGTCTGGGCCCCATCCTGAAGGGCTGGAGCAGAGGTTTCCAACCTTGGGCGCATGTCAGGACCACCTGGAGGGCTTGTGAAAACACAGGTTTCAGGCCCCCTGCAGGGAACATAAAGGTTCTGCAGGTTGCTTACTTATTTGATGCTCTACTAGATCAGTGAGTAGGAAAAGCAGTGGACCCTCTGCCCCCACTGCTTCTGCATCAGCCGGTTCAACCAACAGCAATTCAATTCATTGGGTTGAATCCACAGATGCAGAACCCAGGAATGTGGAGGGCTGACTGTACTATGCCATTTATACAAGAGACTTGAGCATCCACGGATTTTGGTATCCACAGAGGTCCTGGAACAAATTCCCCATGGATACTGAGGGATGACTCTGGGTATATGGGACTCATTATATTAAAAACAAACAAACAAAAAACAAAGAGAAAAATGTATCACAAAGAGAATGCATGTGAGGTTGGGGGGTGGGGTGGAATTAGATTACATGGTTTATTTGTCTGGAAAAGGTAAATCAAAGAAGAACTTTGCAGTTGTGGACTGAGGGTATCACAAAGGTTCAGATTAAGGGTGGGGCACCTCTTCTGTGCTACTTGTTTCTGGCACACTTTGTGGAGAGGAGAGTGGAGGTGCTGCTTAGACTTCTGACTGAGATTGGCCACCAGCTGGAGCAAGAAAAAGAAGAAATATGAAAAATAATCTGAGTTGTACCAAATAAGTTGCTGTAATCTTATCAAGTTGTTAAAAATTAGGATCTCCTTTCTGAAAAAGAAGTGAGCTTGAGCAATTAGTGCAAACTCTAATCTGTAACTTTCCTGTGGGCTTACAATCTGGCAAAAATATTTTCATTTCTTTCCTTTTTAGCAAAGAACTGTAAACAGGGAATCTTTCCACTAGGTAGAAAGCAGCTATTTAAGTTTTTACCCAGAAAGTTTGTTTCATTTTGAATCAAAAAAAAGAAACTCACCTGTGTTCAAGACCTACAATTCTGTTAGTATTTTTTTTGGAATATAAAACTATTTATTGACCACTGTTCACCACTATTTACCATAAAGCAAACAATATACAGTTGAATAACATTCTGATTGCTACAAAGTTATTGTTTTTCCTGGCTTCTGCTGAACCAGTAACCCAAAATACTGAGAAGATTGGGCCTACGTGTAAGGAATGGGTTGGGGTAAAGTTTGAAAAAACATGCAGGTCAAGTTTAGATTAGAAAAGCTTGTTCACTCATTTATTCCTGCAGATCCAAAATTGCCAACATCTCTAACCATCTGATTAGGTTTCCATTAACAAGTCTGAGACAGTCTTTCAGTAAATACAGCACAGGGATTTCAACTTCTTATAAAGGAATGGTTTGCCAAAAGGAAGCTTTAAATGTCCATTTAACTAAGTCTTGCTTGGCTAATTAAAACATACCAGAATTTTTCTAGTTTTTTCATTTGGGTGTCATTTGTTGACAGTGATAAAATTTTCCTTTCAGGGGTTTTGCATATAAAACTGCATTTATATGATGGTAGATATGGATGCAGATTCTGATAGGGCTGCTTTAAAACATTATCCAATTTAAATTGTTCACATTAATTTGTCTAATTAATTACAAAATTATTTAATTTGAAAGGTTAAGACTTAAATTTTCAATTTAAGTTGAAGTGATTTCTTATATTGCTCAAAATGATAGAATCCCAGAAACATGGGCTTATCCATGGTTGTGAAAGGCTGTTTTTGTTTTGGTAAATGTATTTAAACAATAACCAAAAAACCCCGAAGCCATTTACATATGTATTTTATATATACACATACAAAAAAACCCAGAATGGTCCTTAGGCATATATGAGTTAAATGCAAATTCTAAATTCTGAATGAGTAATGACTATGGAGATTTCCCCCAACATTTAGAAAAGCTGTTCTCTAATTCAGAGGAAATAATATACCGTGGTATCAAATGTTATTTTCTGCTAAAGGAAGCAACTACAGAAAGCTTTTATTTGTTCAAAGTAACCAGTGCTACAGATGCAAAAAACCCCAAAAAACAAAGCCCCCCCCCCAAAAAAACCCCCAAAACCCAACAACTTCCCCAATACTACTTCAAAACGAACATATCAAACTTGATTTTCATTAGAATGTAGTTATTTCTTCACACTAATAAATCAAAAAACCAAGACCCAGATTTTATATATCTATATAAATATATAAAAAAATATATAAAAAGCAATACAGATGATTATTGAGCTTCATCTTCTGGACAAGAAGGCCAAGTTAGTCTTTCTTCATAAAAAGCAATTACAGGGCTTCCCTGGTGGCGCAGTGGTTGACAGTCCGCCTGCCGATGCAGGGGACGCGGGTTCGTGCCCCGGTCCGGGAAGATCCCACGTGCCGCGGCGCGGCTGGGCCCGTGAGCCACGGCCGCTGAGCCTGCGCGTCCGGAGCCTGTGCTCCGCAGCGGGAGAGGCCACAGCAGTGAGAGGCCCGCGTACCGGAAAAAAAAAAAAAAGCAATTACAATTTGAGGACACTTCGTATTTGCCTCCTTTGCCATCACCAAGTCCGCCTCATCTGAATCTTTCCATTTCCTGAGAAACATGCATTCTCCACTGCTGTCTGTGGCACCAGTTATTCGCTCTGGGTCGAGACCTCTGGCTAAACCTCTTGGTTTATCAGCAGCATCCCTTTTCTTCTTTGATTTGCTATCATCAGATTCACTGTCAGATAAAGATTTTCTTTTTGTTCCATCTTTTTCTTTAACAGCTTTTTGAGAATTAAGAAATACCTCAATCAACTCTGGACAATCTCAATTTTCTTCGGCTTCCCAAGTATTGTCTGCATCTGTAAATCCCTTCCACTTTAGGAAACACTCCACCTTCCCATTCACTACACGTGGGTCCAGTACTTTTTCTACCACAAATTCTTCAGGTTCTGCCTCTTCGACTTTTTTACTCTTTGCATTCTCTTTCTTTCCCATTTTTTGCAATGTAGTTTTATTGGAGGCCATTTTTTATTGCAGACTTGAAGAGCTAGTATTCACTGCCTCTGAGCTGCTCTGGGTCCCGAGTCTGTGGTGTCTCAGGCCCTGCGAGCCTCAAGCTCCAGCCACATCCGAGGGGGAGGGGGCTGGGCTAGTATTTTTTTTTTTTTTTTAATAACAAAGCAAATTAAATTTTTGGAATGGTACCCAGATGAACCCCACGATGGTGAAACAATGGGGGAACTTCAAGTTTCACATTTTAAATAGAAAATCAGCAGCTGATTGTTACAGCTAAATAAGAGTCCACCTATGTAAATTTAACAAAAACAGAGGGAGAAAGTTTAATAGGTTAAGAATGAGCACTTCATTTTTCATTTGACTTACTTGATAAAATATGTTAACATATATGAGGAGCTAGCTGCTCTCGCCAAACATAAGTAGCAGTTGACTGGTTTATACAATATGCCAGGTGTGTGTTAGATCCTGCAGTTACAGAATTGAATATGACACAGCTTCTGCCTGTAATGGCCCATAATGCAGAAAGGAGAAGAGAACATGAGCAGATAATGCCTCTTTAATGTGGGAAATAGGAGGTAGGGACAGCTATAGAGTGTCCACATGATATTATGCATGTACAGCTACATATCATGGAGTGCCTGATCCGTGGGATTGTGCTGGAGACTTGGCATGTGTGGTGTGTGTGTGTAAACTTCAACTCCCACAGCAGTCCTATTTTTATCCCCATTTTTCACATGAGGGAAACGAGGTTTAGCAAGATTAAGTTGTCTAAGATCAGGCAGCTAGTTTTTTTTTCAGAACTGAGATTTGAACTTGGATGTCTGAACGACCTTGAAACCTCTTTGCATTGGAATGCTGTGATTTTTACCCTCTGATCTAATTCTTGTATACTGTCTGTCAAACTGGTATGCAATTGTTCATTTTTCCAGGTAGATCTGGAAACCTCCTTAGATTGCGAATATTTTAGAAATTGCTTATATGTGATGGAGAATTTTCTCGGGAGTGAAATATTAAAAAGGAGAACTGGAACTCATAGCCCTCTCAGCTGGAGCTTTACTGCGTAGTACACATTTATCTGGAGGAAGAAATGTGAATGTCCACTACATTCTCAAATGCAGACACATCCTCCACGTTCAATGAATGATACATTTGCTCTTTGTAGAAACATCCATGCCTGTGCATGTACATGTTTATAGAAATGGTGAGTTGAGTCTTAGGAGTACAAAGCAGAGGCTGACACATTTTTCCACAGTTCTGGGTAAGTCTTGTAGCTGATCTCAGGTACTAGGATTTGAAAGTCTTGAATAAAAAATATATCCCTTTAGTGGAAAGAGAGAAGTCTCTGGCCTGCCACAACCTACAAAATTTATGTTTTAAGTATCTTCACATTTTATGTTATAAACGTTCTGCTGGGTTGTGCTTTGTAACACACAGTTGAATGCTGCTATTATGGATGCTAGCTTCCTTCCTGTAAGTAGACTGAATACAACATAATCTATTCTGCCATAACACAAACTATTTGAAGTGATGCTTCTGGCTATGAAGGGTAAATCATATCTGTGGAATGAAGTAAGAGTTGGGCTGTTTGCAGTATATTGGATTTGCCCATTTCACAGCTGCATTCATTAAATACAAATTTGATGAAAGCTGTTCATATTAAATTTGATAACCCCAATTCTAGCAAGTTACACAAATTATAAAGCTCCTTTGAAAATTCTATGACATTTGTGTTATTTTTGTCTTTTAATAACTAAGTCATTTTAAAAGTAGGTCCCCTTACTTAACCATATACTGGTGGAAGCACTTCATAATTTATGACTCTTACTGAATTAATTTAGAATTCAGTGCTCTTATCTGATTCTGTCTTTATACTTTGACATTGAAGAAGCTAAGGTTAGTGAATACTCTTAGTTTTTCAATGGAATTCACCGAACTTTTGAGGAATTCCTATGATGTGCACAGCACTGTGCAAGATGTAGTTAGTTTGAATAGGAGAAAGAACTAATCCTCACTCTCTAGAAGTTACTGTCTACCGAGCTAGTAACGGGCAAGGGTTCTGTGTTGGGTATTTCCCCTGTTATTTGTCAGAGAGGGGCAACCTCCTTGGAGCTAGCCAGGTGGGGAAAATGGCCTATCTTATCATATTTAAATTCTCCTTGGGAATAAGAACAACAATTCTAGATGAATGTAAAAGAGTCTCTTTGCCTAATACTTCCTAACAGTCTTATACTTGGTTCATTTTTTGAAAAATAAATTACCTATTCATTCTTTATCTCCCAAATCTGACTTTCAAAGTGGATAATTCTCATCTATTCCCTCAGTCCAGTCCCGTCCAAAGCTGCAGAACAAAGTCACTTCTGGAAGGAAGAGTGGGGAAAGCTCAGTTGGAATTAGTAAAAAGCCTTCATTATGAAGATTAAAAAAAAAAATTTAGTTAATTAATTTATTTGGTTGCGCCGGGTCTTAGTTGAGGCAGGCAGGCTCCTAGTTGCGGCTTGCTGGCTCCTTAGTTGTGGCATGTGAACTCTTAGTTGCGACATGTAGGATCTTGTTCCCTGACCAGGGATCGAACATGGGCCCCCTGCGTTGGGAGTGTGGAGTCTTAACCACTGCGCCACGAGGGAAGTCCCAAATATTTTTTTTTTGTGTGGGCAGGAATGCTTTTTTTAAAAAAATTGGATTATAGTTGCTTTACAATGTTGTGTTAGTTTCTGTTGTACAGTGAAGTGAATCTGCTATATGTATACATATATCCCCTCCTTTCTGGATTTCCTTTCCATTTAGGTCACCACAGAGCACCGAGTAGAGAGTTCCCTGTGCTAACCTGCTAACAGCAGGTTCTCATTAGTTATCTATTTTATATGTAGTGGTGTATATATGTCAATCCCAATCTCCCAATTCATCCCACCCCCTCCATCCCCCCATGGTGTCCATACGTTTGCTCTCTACGTATGTGTCTCTATTTCTGCTCTGAAAATAGGTTCATCTGTACCATTTTTCTAGATTCCAAATATATGTGTTAATATACGATATTTGTTTTTCTCTTTCTGACTTGCTTCACTCTGTATGACAGTCTCTAGGTCCATCCACATCTCTACAAATGACCCAGTTTCATTCCTTTTTACAGCTGAGTAATATTCCATTGTATATATGTACCACATCTTCTTTATCCATTCATCTGTCAGTGGACATTCAGGTTGCTTCCGTGTTCTGGCTATTGTAAACAGTGCTGCAGTGAACATTGGGGTGCATGACTCTTTTTGAATTATGGTTTTCTCAGGGTATATGCCCAGTAGTGGGATTGCTGGGTCATATGGTAGTTCTACTTTTAGTTTTTTAAGGAACCTCCATACTGTTCTCCATAGTGACTGTATCAATTTACATTCCCACCAACAGTGCAAGAGGGTTCCCTTTTCTCCACACCCTCTCCACATTTTATTGTTTGTAGATTTTGTGATGATGGCCATTCTGACCCGTGTGAGGTGATACCTCATTGTAGTTTTGATTTGCATTTCTCTAATAATTAGTGATGTTGAGCATCTCTTCATGAGCCAGTTGGCCATTTGTATGACTTCTTTGGAGAAATGTCTACTTAGGTCTTCTGCCCATTTTTGGATTGAGTTGTTTATTTTTTTTGATATTGAGCTCATGAGCTATTTGTGTATTCTGGAGATTAATCCCTTATCAGTTGCTTCATTTGCAAATATTTTTTCCCATTCTGAGGGTTGTCTTTTTTGTCTTATTTATTATTATGAATATTTTAAATTTAGTTTTGTTATTTTCAAACGTGTAATAGCTCAAACAATGCCTAAAAGGAATTGCTTGGAATTTTTATAGTTAGAGATTTCTGTGGACCTGCTTTGATGAAGAGATAAAAAATTGATTTATAATTAGTTTTACATAATGTTCACATTTATTTATATGGAAATGGGCATGCTTAGGTTTTTCAAAATAGTTTTTCTCTTTTAAATGGGTTAAATACTGTTTTCTAAAAATGTTTCCAACATATTAATTTACTGAGTAAACTTCTTCATTAAAGAACAGATGACAAATACATAAACCCCAGCACAACCAAGCATCTTCTTAATCTGAATTGGTGATTTTCTTTAATACCACAGGTAGCACCACTGATGAGTTAAATGTAAAAATCCCCTTGCCTATTAAATTTTCATCACATTATATTTCTTCACTGGTCATACATTTAGTATTAAAAAATTTTTTTTTTGCCTGAAGTTTGTAAGAAATGGTGGCCTGTTACAAGGTCTTTGTGAAAGTCCAGACCTACCAAACGTAAAATAGATAGCTAGTGGGAAGCAGCCACATAGCACAGGGAGATCGGCTCAGTGCTTTGTGATCATCAGGATGGATGGGATAGGGAGGGTGGGAGGGAGGGAGACGCAAGTGGGAGGAGATATGGGAACATATGTATATGTATAACTGATTCACTTTGTTATAAAGCAGAAAGTAACACCATTGTAAAGCAATTATACTCCAATAAAGATGTAAAAAAAAAATTTTTTTTTCCTGAAGTTTGTAAGAAATGTTAGCCTGTTACAAGGTCTTTGTGAAAGTTCAGACCTATGTGTAACAGACCCAGAGGAAAGCTAGCTGAAATTTGGATAGACCCTTCACGTAGCTGAAATATTTTATATATCTAGAAGATATGTCTTACCTGCATTTTCTTAACATATTGTATGATTCCATTTATGTAAAATACAAACACAGGCTCAAGAAATCTGTTGTGAAACTCTTCAAGCCAGAAGAGACTGGTACGACATATTTAAAGTGATGAAGGAGAAACACCTGCAACCAAGATTACTCTACCCAGCAAGGATCTCATTCAGACTTGATGGAGAAATTAAAACCTTTACAGACAAGGAAAAGCTGAGAGTTCAGCACCACCAAACCAGCTTTACAACAAATGCTAAAGGAACTTCTCTAGGCAAGAAACACAAGAGAAGGAAAAGACCTACAATAACAAACCCAAAACAGTTAAGAAAATGGGAATAGGAACATGCATATTGATAATCACCTTAAATGTAAAATGATTAAATGCTCCCACCAAAAGACACAGACTGGCTGAATGGATACAAAAACAAGACCCCTATATATGCTGTCTACAAGAGACCCACTTCAGACCTAGAGACACATACAGACTGAAAGTAAGGGGATGGAAAAAGATATTCCATGCAAACGGAAACCAAAAGAAAGCTGGAGTAGCAATTCTCATATCAGACAAAATGGACTTTAAAATAAAGACTATTACAAGAGACAAAGAAGGGCACTACATCATGATCAAGGGGTCGATCCAAGAAGAAGATATAACAATTGTAAATATTAATGCACCCAACGCAGGAGGACCTCAATACATAAGGCACATACTAACAGCCATAAAAGGGGAAATCGACAGTAGCACATTCATAGTAGGGGACTCTAACACCCCACGTTCACCGATGGACAGATCATCCACAATGAAACTAAATAAGGAAACACAAGCTTTAAATGCTACATTAGACAAGATGGACTTAATTGCTATTTATAGGACATTCCATCCAAAAACAACAGAATACACATTCTTCTCAAGTGCTCATGGAACATTCTCCAGGATAGATCATATCTTGGGTCACAAATCAAGCCTTGGTAAATTTAAGAAAATTGAAATCGTATCAAGTATCTTTTCTGACCACAACGCTATGAGACTAGATATCAGTTACAGGAAAAGATCTGTAAAAAACACAGACACATGGAGGCTAAACAATACACTACTTAATAACGAAGTGATCACTGAAGAAATCAAAGTGGAAATCAAAAAATATCTAGAAACAAATGACAATGCAGACACGATGACCCAAAACCTATGCGATGCAGCAAACGCAGTTCTAAGAGGGAAGTTTATAGCAATACACTCCTACCTTAAGAAACAGGAAACATCTCAAATAAACAACCTAACCTTGCATCTAAAGCAATTAGAGAAAGAAGAACAAAAAACCCCCAAAGTTAGCAGAAGGAAAGAAATCGTAAAGATCAGATCAGAAATAAATGAGAAAAAAATGAAGGAAACGATAGCAAAGATCAATAAGAGTCAAAGCTGGTTCTTGGAGAAGATAAACAAAATTGATAAACCATTAGCCAGACTCATCAAGATAAAAATGGAGAAGACTCAAATCAATAGAATTAGAAATGAAAAAGGAGAGGTAACAACTGACACTGCAGAAATACAAAAGATCATGAGAGATTACTACAAGCAACTCTAAGCCAATAAAATGGACAACCTGGAAGAAATGGACACATCCTTAGAAACGCACAACCTGCCAAGACTGAATCAGAAAGAAATAGAAAATATGAACAGACCAATCACAAGCACTGAATTTGAAACTGTGATTAAAAATCTTCCGACAAACAAAAGCCCAGGACCAGATGGCTTCACAGGCGGATTCTATCAAACATTTAGAGAAGAGTTAACACCTCTCCTTCTCAAACTCTTCCAAAATACAGCAGAGGGAGGAACACTCCCAAATTCATGCTACGAGGCCACCATCACCCTGATACCAAAACCAGACAAGGATGTCACAAAGAAAGAAAACTACAGGCCAATATCACTGATGAACATAGATGCAAAAATCCTCCACAGAACACTAGCAAACAGAATCCATCAGCACATTAAAAGGATCATAAACCATGATCAAGTGGGGTTTATCCCAGGAATGCAAGGATTCTTCAATATACGCAAATCAATCAACGTGATACACCATATTAACAAATTGAAGGAGAAAAACCGTATGATCATCTCAATAGATGCAGAGAAACCTTACGACAAAATTCAACACCTATTTATGATAAAAACCCGGCAGAAAGTAGGCATAGAGGGAACTTTCCTCAACATAATAAAGGCCATATATGACAAACCCACAGCCAACATCGTCCTCAATGGTGAAAAACTGAAAGCATTTCCACTAAGATCAGGAACAAGACAAGGTTGCCCACTCTCACCACTCTTATTCAACATAGTCTTGGAAGTTTTAGCCACAGCAATCAGAGAAGAAAAG
>RJWK010045025.1:0-18165 GCA_004363435.1 Platanista minor | reverse complement strand
TCTCTGCAGGTACAACACAGACCAGTTCTCCCCCTATGCAGCCCCCTCCCCGCAAGGCTCCTACCAGCCCAGCCCCAGCCCCCAGAGCTACCACCAGGTGGCGCCAAGCCCAGCAGGCTACCAGAACACCCACTCCCCAGCCAGCTACCACCCGACCCCCTCGCCCATGGCTTATCAGGTACTGTTCACTTGGCACACCCTTGACGGTGGTGGGCTAGGATGGGCCTTGGGCTTATAGGGACAACCAGGCCAAATAACCTGTTCCCAATGACCCCATCCCTTTTTCCCTACAGGCCAGCCCCAGCCCGAGCCCTGTTGGCTATAGTCCGATGACACCTGGAGCTCCCTCCCCTGGTGGCTACAACCCGCACACACCGGGCTCAGGCATTGAGCAGAACTCCAGCGACTGGGTGACCACTGACATCCAGGTGAAGGTGCGGGACACCTACCTAGATACACAAGTGGTGGGGCAGACAGGCGTCATCCGCAGTGTCACGGTAAGTGCCCAGGCTGGTGGGTGGGCAGGCATCCCTTCCTTTGGGGTCCCCAGTCTCTCTGGTTACTGTTTTCTGTTTTCTTTTTAACTGTCTATCCCCATTTTCCAGTACTCATTTATAGCTGGAAAAATAGTTATGGAAAGGTTTGGCATGTAAGCTCTACAGGGCAGGGACTACTGCCTTTTGTGCTCATGGCTGGGCCCCCAATGGCCTGGGACAGTAACTGGCACCCAGGAGTGTGGTTACTTTTTGACATACTCTTCTGAGATCAGTTCAGTAACATGGACTAAGTGCTCCTCTGTGCCAGGCTTCGGCTTAGCGCCAGGCACCCACGCCCCCCGGGCGTTCCCAGCTCCAGCTCTGCTGGCCTCTCTCCATTTTTCTCAGTCACTGAAATCTCAGCAGCCCTTAGGGCCTTTGCTTATTACTTTCCTCTGTCTAGAACTCTCTTCCTGCCATTCTTTGTCCAGTTAACTCCTACTCATCCTTCAGGAAAGCACTTGGGCTGTCTCAGATCTGTCTCTTATGGGTCCATGTAATTCTTTTTCATGTTATCTACCTGTTTAAAAGCTTAAAGTTTACCCTGGTGTGGTTCTTTGATTACCAAGCCTATGTTTTTTTCCCAAGTAGCCCCAGTTCCTAGATGAGGGACTGACACCTTGTTGGCCCTTCAGTAAATATTAATTGAATTAATTAAACACCAAAGAGGAAGACAACTCCAGGCCCTACCCTCACAGATTTCACATTCCAGTGGGGGAGACAGACATGTCTCCAGACAGTGACAGCCCAAGTGGCCAGAGCTGGGATATGGGAAGCCCAGAGGGCAAGGGGAACTATGTGAACCCAGGGACGCACCTTATCCAACTTTGGAAGGGATCAGGGAGGGCTTCCAGGAGAAGGTGACATCTGTGCTGAGACCTGAAGAATGAACAGGAGTGAGCCGAGAGAAATGGCCAGGGAAGGGGTTGAGTGTGTTCCAGATAGAGTGCATGTGCAAAGGCCTGGAGGTGAGGGAAAGCCTGGAACATTTGGGGGGTTGAAGTCTCTTCATTGTGGCTGGAACATAAAGATTCAAGGGGGAAGGTGAGTGATGAGGCCAGAGGAGTGTCTGGAGCTGGTCACATGCTAGCCTGGGGAACTTGGATTGTGTCCTGAGGGCACTGGTGGGTGGTGGAGGAATCTAAGCAGGGGAGTGGTGGGATCAGATCTGTGGTTTGGAATCAATTCACTATGTTGCTCTGTCAGTTGGATTACGGGCTGGGAGCCCAGAGGGAGGTCAGTCTGTACTACAGGGCTGTGGGGAGGAGAGGAAGGAGGGAGGTGGGAGACACCCTCAGGAGGCTGAATGGACAGGCCTCAGAGCTGGAGATTGTTGGTGAAGTTGCTGACTAAGACGAGGTCTAGAGCTCTGGCTGGTGCCGGGGACCATGGGGCCATCCTTGAGACGGAGACCCAGGATGAGAAGTGAGTGTGGGGAAGAAACTGAGGCCAGTTTGGGGCACGATGAGTCAAGAGCCTGAGAAACAGTCTCCTTTTTGGCCTAAGTTAGCTTCATGCTGGTGCTTCCCTTGCTGATCTTATCACCCTGCCCCCATACACCACAGACTCCAGGCCTTGGAACCAGGCCCAGCCTTCACCTTTCCTGCCTCTATGTCACTTTGGGAAAGTGACTTAGAATAAGCCATGATCCTATGTCTCTTGAGGGGGGGTATCAGTCCTTTGTTGGGAGCAGGCCAGGCTGACCAGGCTGTCACCACCCCCAGGGAGGCATGTGCTCCGTATACCTGAAGGACAGCGAGAAGGTTGTCAGCATCTCCAGTGAGCACCTGGAGCCCATCACCCCGACCAAGAACAACAAGGTAAGGGAGGACAAAGGGATGTGGGGGCATTGGGCTGCTGCCAAGGACCGTGACCCCATGTGTCGTGTCATCCCCGCCCCCCCTCCCCCGCCAGGTGAAGGTGATCCTGGGTGAGGATCGGGAAGCCACAGGTGTCCTGCTGAGCATTGATGGCGAGGATGGCATAGTCCGCATGGACCTTGATGAACAGCTCAAGATCCTCAACCTCCGCTTCCTGGGGAAGCTCCTGGAGGCCTGAGGCAGGCAGGGTGGACTTTGGCAGATGAATCTGGCAGATGGAGAGTGTCCCTCCTTCCTTTCCTGGCCCTTGGCTCTGACACAGGATCTGGGCTGTGGAGCAGGGCTAGCCGGGTTGATCAGGATTTCTTCTATTTTCCTTGCTGGGTTCCTGTCTCCCTCCCTGATATTCATGGGAATCAGAGTAGAGTCGACAGGGAGGGTCCCCACCTTCTTGTACTCCACCTTCCCCAGCTTTCTTTTGTGTTACAGTCTTTCAATAAAAAGCAGTTTGGTCAAAAGTCGTGTGTGTGTGTGTGTGTGTGTGTGTGCGCGCGTGCGTGCGCGCGTGCACGTGTGTGTGTGTTCTGGTTTGTAAGTGGGGTCATTTGCAGACCCCACTTCCATGCTGTGTGGTCTTAGGCAAATAACAGTCCTACAAAAGCCTGTTTCCCCATCTAGAAAATGATACTCCCTACCCCAGAGGGCTGTTGAATGTATAAGACATTGGAAAGAGATTATTAGAACAGAGCCTGCCATGTGATTGACAGAGTTACATCTTACTCATGCTTGAGTTAAGTGAAAATCAGTGAGTATCCCTCAGGAAACCTAAATTGCTCCTTTGGTGCAGGTTGCAGCATTTGATCGTTTTTTCTCTTGAGCCCACATAGCAGTGACACCAGAATTGCTGTAGCTTGTCTAAGGGTGTGGGGATGGGGAGCAGTGTGCAGAGTGGGCTTAGTACTTGACCTTCCTTCACTTTCCTCATTTGATATTCACATGTTTCTTTACAAATGTAATATAAACTGTATTATGAAATAGTTCAGATGTTTTAAAAGGTATGTCAGGAGCACCCATGTCCCCACCACCCAGCATAGGAACCATATGTGTACCAGATAGGAAGGACCCACTTGAGCAGCACACCCAGTCCATTCCCCTCCAGAAGTAACCGCACCCTGAATCCTGTCTTTTCCTAACTTCGTACATTTACTACCTTAGTAAATGTCCCTAAATGTTGTGTGGTGATTTACATGTTTTTAAAAGTTTACATAAACAGTAGCAGACTTGTTTTCCTCTCAAAATAATTTAATTCATCGTGGTTCCTGTAGCCTCTAATTCATGGATTTCCTCTTAATACCCCGAGTCCGCCAGATACGGGCAGCTGTTCTTTTGGCTGAACCTCCATGAAACTGGCTGGTTTTCCAGACCCATTTTAAGAAGCTCACGGGAGGAGGGGCAAGAAAGGGTTCAGAGAATGGGAAGGAAGACGGATGAGGCCTCTGGGCCGCACGTGAGTAAGAAAGTATGAAGGTGGCTTTCAGGTTTTAGGACAAATCAAGCAGCCACTGGGTCCCTCCATCAGGCCTTCCGCTTCACCTCGGAGCAGTGGGTGTCCGGCTCCGACCTGGGCCGTGGGCGGTGGAACGCGGTCCGGCGCGAGGGGGGCGTGGTGCCGGCTGTCTACCAGTTCTAGTTGGAGCGCCCGCGGCAGTGCGCCCGCAGCCCTTTGTCTCTCTCGGGCTCCCGTCCACCCGCCCCTCCCCTGCACTACCCATTGGTCGCGGCCCCGGCCCGGGGCGGGGAGAGAGAGTGAGGGGGCGGGGTAGCGTGGCTTCAGCGCAAGATGGCGGCCTCGGCGGCGCCGTTCCTGCGATTGCGGAGCGGGCTCCGGCAAGGCACGCGGGGGCTGTGCGCGAGGCTCGCGACGCCGCCCCCTCGGGCCCCGGACCAGGTGAGCGGGGTGGGGGTGGGGGTGGCCTCCCGGTGCTGGGGCTCCGGCGGACCGCCGCCTCCCGGAGGTTCTGGGACGCAGCACCTCAGGGTGCTGAAAGGAACACCGCCAGCATTTTGGGTCTCTTCCCCGCTTCCCGGGTTAGGCAGCGCTTGCGTCCCGGGCTAGATGCTTGGGGGCTCAAGTGCGTCCTCTGGACCCCACCTCCTCGACCGCACGTGGGCGCCGGGGGAGGGGAGTCATCTGTTCCCCCATCTCAGTGACTCTTCAGGTAATACTTGATGGGGAGGAGCCCGGGACGCTGGAATCCCAGCCTGGCCTTGCGGGTATTTCCTCCGCTGTGGTGGTGGTGGTGGTGGTGGGGAGGTAGATGTTCGGGCTTCTGATTTGACCTGCCTCCATCTTGACAGAGACCCAGTCATTCTGACCTCCGGGTCCATTACTTCCGTGCCCTAAGCCCCAGCAAGCGATTGCCCCTCCGGCCCCGCTCCCATTCCCTCCCCCTCCATACCCCGCTACTGTGAGCCCCAGGCGTCCTGAGGACTTAACTCCCCGTCCTATCCCCTTGAGTGTCCTTCATTGTCTTGCTCCAGGAATCCCAGTGTTCAGCTAGGCTCCCTCATCTTATCTCCCCGCCCTGCTTTTTCCGGCTCCAGGCCCTCCAATCTTTTGCCTTTGGGATCCCGGGCACCAGAGCTTGTCAGCTCTTGAAACCCTGGGATCCTGGCGCCAGAGAGTTTAGTTCTTGACCCTTCTGAGAGACCCAGTCTCCTGCCTGCCCCTCCAGGCACACAACACCTGGACCAGGCCATGTGGGTGGCTGCTTCCTGGCTCCCAACCTCGATTCTTCTCAGACCAGGGTGCCCAAACCACCCTGACCTTCTTTCTCTCCTTTCTTGGCCAACCTACCCCCTTTCAATTGCAGGCTACAGAGATTGGGAGCCGCGCAGGCACTAAGGCCCAGGCCCAGGGGCCACAGCAGCAGAGGAACTCGGAGGGTCCCAGCTATGCCAAAAAAGTTGCACTCTGGCTTGCTGGGCTGCTCGGGGCTGGTGGGACCGTGAGCGTCATCTATATTTTTGGTGAGGAACATATTCCTTGCCCACCAGTTTTGTTCTGTTGGCCCTCTCTTCTGCTTGGGAACTTCCCCCTTTCCACTAAGGGCTTCACCCTTCTTCATTCCCTGGCTCCTCCCTCAATAGGGCAGCCAACTAGAATTTGGAAATGAGGGAAGTCTCCCTACTACCCCTCTACTCAGCGTTCTACTCTTTCTAGTTGGTTCCTGTACTAAGCTACGGGGAGTCAGTTGGAAGACGAGGAAGGATAGGCCAGGCCCACCCCCCTAAGCTACCTCTTCCCTCAGCACCCAAAACTCCAACCTTCCCCGTAGTCCCTTCATTCCTCAGAGACCCAGGAGACTCTCCCCCAGCCCCTCTTGTCTCAGAGGCCCAGGTATCCTGGCTACCAGCCCCCTCCTCTCTCTCAGGAGGCCACGATGCTCTAGCCCGCTTCCCTCAGACCCAGGAGGCTAGGCCCCCTGCCCTTTTCCTTCCTTAAAACCCTGGAGACTGGATCCTCAGTCCTCTCATTCATCACTATCTGCCTTACAGGAAACAACTCTGTGGATGAAAATGGTGCCAAGGTGAGCGGGAGAAAGACCCAGAGGCCTTAGCAGGGATCCCATCCTGTGGGTCTCCTCCCATTTGGCCTGTTCAGGCTCATTTCTGGTCTGGGGTGAACCTCTCCCTCCCAGGGACCTTTGCCTACTCTTCCCAGGGCCCTGGAGATTCCTTTTCTGGGTGTGATGGGGTTCTGCCTCTGCCATCCCAAACCCTCCATTTTTCTCTCTACCTCCCAGATTCCCGATGAATTCGACAATGGTGAGTAAACAAGCACAGATTCTGGGGTCCCCTGACCCTCTCTACGGTGCCCTCCCCATTTGGTGCTCCCCCACCCCTCCATTGGGAGGTAGGGGAGTCAGCTTTGGGGGAGGGGCATACAAAACTCCAGTCCCCTTCCCTGGCCCCTGAGCCCAAGAGCAGATGGTCAGGGACAGATAGATGGGGGAGGGGAATCCTAGGTGGGTGGAAGTGCTTGGAGAGAACTGGGCTTTCTATCATCAGACACATGACTTCCTGTGCCTTAGATCTGAGCATCTGCAGCCCCTCACCCCCTTCTTTATGACAGCCTCTTTTTTTCCCACCAGGCCCCTACCCCATCCAACTCCTCATTTCTGAAACAGTGCCTCCTTCCTTCCTCCCCCTTCTGATTAACCAGCTCTTAGGGAGCTTCTGACAAGTTGGATAGTAGAGAGTAGTTGTCAGTTCTATCACACCTGGTCCCTCCCAAGAGAAGTATAAAATTGATAGGTCCAGAAAGCCACTTGTTTGTGGTAGGGATGTTTGCAAACTGGCATGTTAGTACATTGATTGTTTTAAACTAGTCAGGTAGGTAAGTATGCTGTTTTAACTGGGCAGATGTAGAATCATACTGGTTTAAACAAGGCAGTATACTGATTTAAGTTGGGCAGGTAAACTTGTAGTTTGTTTTCTTTTTTAAACGTGTAGTTTTAAAGTGTGTGTATTTATTAGCTTAAGTGGTGTTTCGATATTTTGGTTTCAAAAAGTCAGGCCCACAGACAGTAGTTTAACTGCACTAAAAATATTGTATTTAAAAAGGTAGTCATAGACGATTTCTGTTTTAAACTGGATTTGGTGTATTCATTTATCCAAGGTTTGTCAACCTCAGCCATTCTGATACTAGAGATCATATAATTCTTTGTTGTAGGGGAGTGTCCTATGCATTGTAGGATGTTTAGCAGCATCCTGGGCCTCTATCCACTAGATGCCAGTATTGTGACGGTCAAAAATGTCTCCAGACATTGCAGAATTTTCTGGGAAGCGAGGAACAAAACTGCTTCTAGTTGAGAACCACTAGTTTAAAGTATACAGACGTGTGTATATGTTTATCATGGCTTAACTACATTTCACATACTTGCTTAAAGTGGGCACATCTGGAAACCTAGAGGTTCAAAATGGACTTAATATACTGGCATAATGTCAGCAGACTTATTTATATGTATGTGGGATTTAAGTGGGTAGATGTATAAGCATTCTATTTTATACCTGGGGTGGTGTGTGGATATAAGTATTCAGATTAAAACTTGATAGGTAAATAAAAACATTTGTTCCTACCTGGAAGTTAGTTATGTCATTGCTTTTTACCTTTGTTCTCGGAAATGAACTGTTTCAAACCAGATGGGTATGTAGACCTGTTTGTATCTGGTAGATAAATAAACCCCTGGTTTGTCCAGGAGGTTGAGCAGTGGCTTATCTTGGAATCCCTTTGTGCCCTGGTGTTCTCCTAGATCCAATTCTGGTACAGCAGTTGCGCCGGACATACAAATATTTCAAAGATTATAGACAGGTGAGCAGGAGCCCTGGGCCCAGTCCCTATCCCTTCACCCCCAGCCTCCTGCCTCCTTATCTGAGTGCCCCCATTACATCTCTCTTTCACAGATGATCATCGAGCCCACCAGCCCCTGCCTTCTCCCAGACCCTCTGCGGGAGCCGTACTACCAACCACCGTACACACTGGTCTTGGAGCTCACTGGCGTCCTCTTGCACCCTGAGTGGTCGGTGTGTCCTGGGGAAGGCAGCGGGTTAGGGACACCAGATGGGGCTGGGTGGCCGGCTTGTGATGATGTGGTTAAGAGCATAGACTCTGGAGCCAGGCTGGGGTTCAGCCCCAGTTCCACTCTGTGATCCAGGGGAAGAGGTATCACCCCTCATTGCCTTGCTTCCCTCAACTGTGCTACTCCGCAGCCCGGAGGTGGTTGTAAGTGTGCCTTGGCACACAGTAAGTGCCATAGGGGAGTCACATCCTTCATACTCCTAGACCCTCAGTCACAGCCGTGTACTCCTGAACCCCTCTGAGAGCCACAGAGATGGAGAGAGCATTCTGGTTCCGGGAATCCCCTGAGACTGGGTCTTTGTCCTCTTGGGGCTACAGGGGCCTCTGGGTCTCAGTGTTTTTTTACTGTTCTCACTGCCTTTCCAGCTGGCCACTGGCTGGAGGTTTAAGAAGCGTCCAGGCATCGAGACCTTATTCCAGCAGCTCGCCCCTTTGTATGAAATCGTCATCTTTACGTCAGAGACTGGCATGGTGAGGCCCCTGGGGCAGGGTCAGGATGGTCGACGGGGCAGGAGGTGAGGGAGAGCTGCAGGGCCAAGGCTTAGCCTGACCTTGTTCTCCCCACCCCCCCACCCCCCAGACTGCCTTTCCACTCATCGACAGTGTGGACCCCCACGGCTTCATCTCCTACCGCCTGTTCCGGGACGCCACGAGATACATGGATGGGCACCATGTTAAGGTGCCATGTGGGGGCCATGGTGGGGCTCTGGGATTTGGGGGAGGGCTGGCACTTCCCAAAGGAAAGAGGACCTATCTCTGATCCCAGCCTCAACCTGTTTCTGGTTGAGAAGCAACTGGCTGCTTCTGGTTCTGCCCCAGGTCTGATTCTGGTAGGACACTAGCCTGCCGCCAGCCTGGGCTGGGCCTCTACGCCCTTTTCTCTGTCCCAGAATCTGGGAGTGGGAGCAGGGGAAAATGGGGTCTCTCCAAAGAAAACAGTTGGGAGAACGGGGTAGGGACGTGAAATTTGGAAGTGGATTTTTGTCTCTGTATCTGGAGCTGAGTGTCTCTGGGACTATGCAATTATAATAGTTTAAATGAGACTGTGTTGGAATTTGACTTGGGGTCTGTTGCTGTGACCAATGATGTATCCAGGGGTCTAGGAGTCAGTGGGGCTGTGAATGGGTCTCTTTGTGGGTCTTCGTCCAAGTATCCATGGGTCTTGGTGTCTGTTGGGTTTCTGACTGTGTCTTGGTGGGTCTGGGGGTCTGTGTAGTTTTTCAAGGTTCAGAAGGACATGGGCTGTAATTGAGGGTCTCGAAGGGTCTGTCTGGGTACCTGTCTTTATGTGACTCCCTGTGTGTTGCTGTGGATCAGTCTGCACTTCTATCTGTGAGACGTTTACAAACGTTCAGCTTGTCACAATCACCTGGGGCAGTGGTTAAATACACAAGTGCCCACCTCCCTCCCAGGGAACCTCCAAATCAACCTGCCTGTGCACCAGGCCCTGGGTCTAGGAATCTGTGTGACTAGCTCCTCTGCTCCCTGCTAGGTTTGATGTCTTTATCCCCAGCCTGGTCTTCGGGAGGCCCTGTCGTGATGATCCCAGGGTGTGATACCAAGTGCATGTGTAGTCTGCCCACCTCTCTCTCCCTCTGTGGGTTCCTGGTGGTAAGGGAAGGAGCACAGGCCTTGACCTGACCTGTCACCCACTTCCAGGACATTTCGTGTCTGAATCGGGACCCAGCCCGAGTAGTAGTCGTGGACTGCAAGAAGGAAGCCTTCCGCCTACAGCCCTACAACGGCGTCGCCCTGCGGCCCTGGAATGGCAACTCCGATGACCGGGTGTTATTGGACCTATCTGCCTTCCTGAAGAGTGAGGCTGACCCCTGACCTCCTGGCCTCTGACCCTGGAGCCCTTGACATTCAAGAGGAATGATAATATGCTTGATTCTGGCTTGTTTTTTATGTGAAACCAGGGACTTGCGATGCAGGAGATCCGTGAGGATCTTGCAGTCTTTGGAAGCTTCTTAGAATGTTTGGGATGCTCCTCTGGAATGTTTAGGGGATGCCTGGGAATAGTCAGGGGAATCCATTTTAGACTGCTGAGAAATGTTCCACGTAGCTCTGATCCCACCCCGGTCTGACCTTTACCCTTGCGGGCCCTGCCTCCCTCTGACCTTCAGCTGGCTGACCCCCACCTGCTATCCCCACAGCCATTGCTCTGAATGGTGTGGAAGATGTCCGAACTGTGCTGGAGCACTACGCCCTGGAGGAAGACCCACTGGAGGCTTTCAAGCAGCGGCAAAGCCGGCTGGAGCAGGTGAGTCCTCAGCTTCCCAGCATGGGTGGGGGGTGTCACCGTCAGTTCCCCAGGCTCTTGAAGGCAGGGTCCTGGAGCAGCCTGTCTCCACTCCGGCTGTGGGACCTTGAGCAACTGCCTTCTCTTTCACACCACCCGTCCCAGGGGGCCCTTTAATGAGGGGCGAATTGATTCTGCAGCCTGCGCTGAGCATAGGAGGCAGGAAACGCCAAGCATTTGAGATAGGTCCAGAGGCCTTGATGGTCTGGGGGTCCTGGTATTTGGTGGGGTGGGGGTTTGGATCAGGTCTGGGAAGAGGGATCCTTGGACACTTGGCCCAAGGGTTTGGGCAAGGAGTTCTGATGACCTGTGATCCTCTAATTTGTAAGTTGGGATAAGAATATGAATTGAGTCTGAGAAAGAGATTCCCAGGAGTCTAGGCTGAGGTTGATCGAGTTTGGGGTTGTGTTCCTGGCTAGAGCTCCTGAGTACCCAAAGGAGGAATCCCTGGAGATTTGGGGCTGGGATCCCTCAGCATCCAGACACAGGGGTCTTAGGGCTCAAGACTGGGCACTGGGGGCTTAGGGAGCAAGATGTTGTAGTCTAGTGTAGGGCCTGGGATAGGTTCCCAGGGTTCAGGGGACAGGCCCCCTGGGATTTGAGTCTGGGCTTCTGTGGCTCAAAGCTGGCTTTTGCCAGTGTCTGAACTGGGTCCTTAGGGTCTGGGTGCATCCTGTGTCTGGGCTTGGCAAAGGTTTAAGGAAGGTGGCCCCTGGGCTGACTCTCCCTCTCTGTCTGCCCCCAACTCTAGGAGGAGCAGCAGCGCCTGGCTGAGCTCTCCAAATCCAGCAAGCAGAACCTCTTCTTTGGCTCCCTTACCAGCCGCTTGTGGCCTCGCTCCAAACAGCCCTGACCTCTGGGCCTCCTCAGACTCAGTGCCTGGGTTCTGGGTCCCAGGCCCAGTGCTCCCAGACTACGGCTTGGCCAACCACTTGTCCAATAAAGTTCATCCCAGACGCCACACTGCTGTGTCCGGAGAGTCTCCAGATGGGGGCGTCAGGGTGCAGTGTGGGACTCTTCGGGGGTCATCCCACAGTGGCTGATCAGCTGCCGAGCAGCGAGGGCACTCTGGTGGGTGATGGTTGGTTTTTAACTCCGGCCTGGGAATCCGAAAACCTGGGTAGGGCCCTGCCCTAGCCGTGTCTTCCCGTGTGCCACGTGGTCTGCGAAAGTGCATCTCCCTCTTTGGCCCCAGATTCCTTACGGAAAAGAGAAGAGAGGACGGCACTGTGGGTTGAAATACAGTAAGTGGGACAGCTCATGCTCAGGCTGCATGTATATTCAGTGGGGCTTATTGTTACCAGGCCATGTTGGTTCTTCCCAGACTGAAATATCCTGTACCATTTTGGCAGTCACCTGCCCCCCTGCTGTCTCAGCCTCTCCTGCTCCAGCCAGCATTTAGTGCTAGTACCAGTTAGATACTTTTAAAAGCCCTTCCCTGGTATTTGTGAAAATAATTAAAATGTATTTGAAACTGTGTGGGCCAGATTGAACTTGAACTCTAGATTTTTTTTTTTTTTTTTCCCCCCGGTACACGGGCCTCTCACTGTTGTGGCCTCTCCCTTTGCGGAGCACAGGCTCCGGACACGCAGGCTCAGCGGCCATGGCTCACGGGCCCACCCGCTCCGCGGCATGTGGGATCTTCCCGGACCGGGGCACGAACCCGTGTCCCCTGCATCGGCAGGCGGACTCCCAACCACTGAACCACCAGGGAAGCCCAGAACTCTAGATTTTTAAACAAGGCTCACAGATGTCTACAAATAAGTAACATTTGCAGCCCTCCACCCCCACCCTGAGGTGTACCATTTGTAATCCAGGAGAGAGTTTCCTCGATATCCTCAGGGTTCCCTAGCTTGAGAGCATCTTCAGGATTGAGGGAGGGCCTGTGTTTCCTTTGCAGGTAGCTTTGAGCATTGGAAACTCCTAACTGAAAGCAAGGTATTTGGGGAACATGATCCTGGGGAGAGGGTTTGTGGACGGAGGGAGCCACCACAAGTGAGTGCTCACCGACCACAGGGCGTGACCCATGGGACCTTCTGAGGAGCCTTTTGAAATGTGACTCAGATCTGTCCATCCACGGGGCATGAAAGGAGGAAGTATGTTTGTCCATTGGCCCCTGGCCCTGGGGGTTAAGGTTAGCACTCTGGGTGGCACATGCTTCAGTGTCCAGTGGGTTCCTCCAAAATCTCTCCCTGACATTGATGCTGGTTCAGGGATGGTGCTGTCTGTCAGGTCACACCTGCTTAAAGCTGGAGGGGAGGAGAGGGTTTGACTTGTGCCACGTGGCCTCTGAGACGCTGCTTACGTGACGGCGTAGGATGTCTATATCAAATGCTCGGTGCTAGGGCTGCATTAGGGCATCATCCAGTGGGCAGGATTTGGGCCAGTGTTAAGGCATATCCCAGCAGGGGCTGAATTCCCAGGTTGCACGCCACTTGCAAGCCTTGTGACCCTGGGCAAGGTCTCAAGCATCTCAGTTTGCTCGTTCATAAGAGGTTAATAATAGTACCTCTCATTTGCTTACTCAACAAATATTTCCTAAGTACTGACTGCCAGGCCTCATTTTAGGCACAAGGGTGTATTGGTGAACAAACTAGAGAAAAAGCTCTAGAAAAAAAGGGGCTGATGTTCTCGTGGAGGAGACAGAAAGTGGTCAGATTATTTCTCAGGGTAAAATAAATGCATACAGAAAAGCATGGTAAGGAGATAGAGTGGTTTGGGAACAGGAGTGCTGTTTTAGATTGAATGGGACAGTCAGAGAAGGCCTCTTGGGAGGGTGTATTTGAGCAGAGACCAGAATGAAATGAGACAAACCATGGGGATATCTGGGTGTGCCGGACATGGTCACCCGAGGGCCTTTGCACTTGCTGTGCCCTCTGCCAGGAATGTTTTTTTCCCAGGATCCATATAGGTCACTCCCTCCACTTCTTCAGGTCTTTGCAGATGTCACCTCAGCATATCCTTCTGTGGGCTCTAAGGTGGGCACATAAGGAAAAGTCCTAGATAGCCAAAAAGATGCTTGGAAATCCCTTAAAGTCCACATACAGACTTGAGAGAATTCACATGAAACACTATCATGCCTGGCAGAAACGCTCAGTAAAGGCTGGCTATTTTTAATGTTTAAAATTTTTGAGATATCTCAGATCTGGAAACTGTTACCTCCCCAGTTATTATCCAGGGCAGGAATTTGCCTTCTCCCACAGCTTCTAATAGCTGTCCAAATCTCATTTGCATAGTTCCTATAATGGGAGGCTCACTCCTTCACCTACCCCAGTACAGGCCCTAATTTGCCTCCCAGTAACGGGTCCACAAGGTCTGCTTTGGGGCCACAGAACCTATTTGAGTAGGGGGATGTGGAGGGAGGGCCTTAAATGTCAACCTTAGAATTTCAGAAGCTGGAAGGCACTGGGGAGCCAATGGAAGAGTCTGTGTAGGAGAGGGACATGGTCAGATCTGTGCTTAGAAAGACCTCATAGGCCAGAGTGGTTGGGGCTGGGATAGAGGAGTCCCCAGGGGCTGTGGGAACTCAGAAGAGGTGCCTGACCCTCTTGGGGGGTGTTAGGGAATGCCAGGAGGTGAAGTCTGAATGGTAAGAACAGAATTTTAAAAGAAGGAAGTGGAAAGAATATATCAAGTAGAAGAAAAACCTGTGCAAAGGAACCTGGGATGTTCTGCACAATTGACCATGGCCCTCCCCTGTTCAAAACCCTTCCATGACTCCTGTCCTCAGGATTATGAGAAAACTGTTTAGATTGAGTTCTTTCATTCATTAAAAATGACTGAGCACTTAGTGTATGCCTGGCTCTACTGGGCTGTGCTTTATCGAGCACCTTCTCCAAAAGAAAAATATGTACGTATATAATTGAACCTGTATTTCCCCCTATAATTATTAGCTTCTAAGTGTTAAATTTTTTTATTCTGGAGAAAAAAAAAAAAGTTTACTCCATCTAAAGGGCTTTGCTCAGCACCTGGCACAGAGTAAATGATTAGGACCGGAGGGCTGGAACATCTGCTCTAACCGGCTTTCCTTGCGGTGGTCCTGGAATACTAAGGAGCTTCTGGAGGGTGCGGGGTGCCCCCCCCCCATTCATCCTGGAGTGAGGGAGCGGGCCCCCTGATCTGTGAGGACCGAATTTCCTGCCCATTTGCTGCTCACACCTTCCGGAGGCCAAACGGGCAGCCCAGCTGCGGCCCAAAGGGGGAGGGGCGCGGCCGCCCAGCAGATGGCAGCATTTACATACAGCTGGGAGCCCCCTCTGAGGCGGGGGCTCCTCGCCCTGGCGTCTGGTGCATCCGTGATGCGGGTTTGGGGAGGGTGGCTTTGTTTTGGGGAGGCGAAACACACTCGAGCATGCGCGCGCGCACACAGACACACAGACACACACAGACACACACACACACACACACACGGGTCCACAAACTGGATCTTCATCGTATCCACCCAGGGCTACACTCATGGACCTCCCACACCCAACCTCCTTCACACACAAACCCTCAGCCATTCACAACCTTGCACAGACCTTACCACACACACAAACACACAGCCACCTAGAGGCACCTGCACAGACCACAAAATCATAGGTTCCTACGAGTACACACAGTGGTCCAGGAGCTAACACACTTTTGTACACCTGCACAGAGAAGCATCTATACAGCCACAGAATCTCAAAAGTCACACAACTGTGAAATCATGTACATCTCCATTCTCCCATGCAGGTGTGTGCGTGCGCGTATACACACACAGAATCTTAGAATTACTTACAACCTCACAAAGAGGCTTAACCATATACAATTTCAGGCACATGTGAGCCACACAATCTGACCTAGACACACAATCACAGTCATGTACACCCTCCAGTAGCTCTTGCTCACACACCACACACACTCAGAGTTTTAAAATCATATCCAACCGCACACACAAGCTTAACCTCCCCAACCCCACCCTATCCTCAGCCACACAAATCATGCCCACAACCGCATATAAGATGTACACTCACTGCATTGCCTGTGGCCACGGCACAGTCTCACGGCTGCTCCAGCACGCTTTCCTTCCCCTGCGACCTCCTCCCCTAGGGTCCCCTGGAGCCGGCGGCTGCCCGAAGGGGCGGAGCTGTCCTCTCAGATATAAGGCTCCGGAGCCAGCAGCTGCGGCTCCCAAGACCTCCGGAAGGCCATGGTGTCCCCGCAGATGCCCCAGCTCCTCTCCCCGACGGTGATCCTGGCACTCTTTTTCCTTCCCCAGGTCGGAGCCAGAGTGGAAAGGGTGGATGGGAGGGGGTGCGACCCGGGGGTCTTGGGGAGGGGGCGCGGGGCGGATGAGACGTCTGGGTCCCCGCAGTCCCCTCACCCTGTACCCCTTTCCGCCCCAGACACGGCCGGCGGGCGTCTTCGAGCTGCAGATCCACTCTTTCGGGCCGGAACCAGGCCCGGGCGCCCCGCGGTCCCCCTGCAAGGCCGGGGACACCTGCCGACTCTTCTTCAGGGTCTGCCTGAAGCCAGGGATCTCCGACGAGGCCGCCGAGTCTCCGTGCACCCTGGGCGCGGCGCTGAGTGCGCGCGGACCGGTCTACACTGCGCAGCCCGGAGCGCCAGCGCCTGACTTGCCGCTGCCAGACAGCCTCATGCGCGTGCCCTTCCGGGACGCCTGGCCGGTGAGACCCAGCCCCGGCGCACGCCCGTGCTGGGGGCCTTACCCAAACCTCGACTGCCATCTGCCCTCCAACTTCCAAGACCCTGCCCCCTGGGGACCCCAAATTCCCAGTAACTCCATCATCTGGAATCTCACATTCTCAGACCATAAAACCTACCCATAAACCCAAATTTTCTGATTTCGAATTTCCCTCTAGGGATCCCATATCACAGCCTTGCATGCCTGGAACACCTGAATTCCCAGAACCCCAAACTCACCTTCTAGAAATCCTCAGTTCACAGAACCCTACCCCTGTTCCTTGGGGATCCTTAAACACTGATATCCTCATCTTTGTCCCCAAATTTCCTTGCACCTAGGGAGACTTTCACACTCTTGTTTTGGGGACCCCCAATATCCTCTCACCTTATCTCTTCTCAGACCTTCCAGTTGGGGCCTGTATCCATGACTTTTTCACCTCCAAAGTCCTATTTCCCATCCCACAACCCCAAAAGCATAAAGGTGAACAGAATTGTTTTTGAATTCTAGACGCTTATGCTTTTGGGCAAGTGACTTTCCCTTTTCCAGCCTCAGTATCCTCATCTGTAAAATGGGATCATCATGGTACACTATAGTGGTCCCTTTTGAGAGATTCAACCAGGTATCTTGAGTATAGTGCTTACCACTTAGTAAGTGCTCAATAAGGAAAGCCAAAACAGTCATTCCTTGCCTGGGCCAGCCTCTGGGAATTGTCCCTTGCCTGTCTGGTCCCTGGAATGGTCGTCACTCTTTACCTCTTAAAATCTGGACTTCATTGAGTACCTACCTGCCCTGACCACTGTCTTCATTCTTCCCTCTCCACCTTCCTCCACCCAACCAGGGCACCTTCTCTCTCATCATTGAAACCTGGAGAGAGGAGTTAGGAGAACAGACTGGAGGTGAGTATCTTCAATTCTGGGACTTCAGTATAGAGTGTGGGAGATCCAGGGAGTTGGGGCCCGATGTGAGGTCCAGGAGGGTGACATGGGGCTGTCTGTAGGGTGGGGCATTCATGGGATTGCTTGACCCATGATGTCATCACAGCTCTCGGAGTGTGCTGCTGGGTGTTGATAGCCCCAGGGATCTTGGCATGTCGACAAGGAAATGTCCTGATACCAGGCAAAGCGGGGTGGGGGCAGGGAGAGGTGGGAAGAAGCTCTCTTACTCTCTTGGAGTCGAAGCAGCAGCGTTTCACAGTCCTGCTCTGTCACCATCTGATTTTGAGAACCCAGGGTACAATATGAGTTACTTTCTGGTTCTTGTAGGCAAAGCTCTGTCATCTTGTCCATATAGAGGGCCTCAGGGCCCCTTTGGGATGTTGCAGTTTCACCAGAGAGGTTTCAGGGAGGGCTATGGGATGATCTTAACCTTAATTCGAGGGGGACTTTGATGCTATATAAGGCCCAGAGGGGGGGGGTTCTGTCACCATTTTGATATAGGAAAATCCTGAGGCACAATTTGGAGGTGTTTTTGACCTCACTTCAAAGACCTGTCATTGCCCCTTGGCCGTATTAGGGATATCATATGTCCCAGGGTGTTAGGAGGTCTCATAACTATTTTAATATACAAAGATCCTGGGGCAAAATATAGGGGCACTTCGGCTTCTCTGGGAGAACTGTTATCATCATGATGGTCATAGGGTTCGCGTCATCGAAGATCCCAGGGCGCATTAGGGGAGTCTGCAGCCTTGCTAAGTAACTGCCATTCTCAGGACTCAAAAGGGGTGTTTCGGCTTCGTTAAGATGGGAAGGGAGAGTGCGAGCCTGAGCGCTCCGTCTCCATCCCGAGAACGAGGCGAGCCGCAGCCTAGCACATCTGCCTTCTCCCCGCAGGGCCCGCTTGGAGCCTGCTGGCGCGCGTGGCGGGCCGGCGTCGTCTGGCGGCCGGGGGCCCGTGGGCCCGGGACGTGCAGCGCGCAGGCGTCTGGGAGCTGCGCTTCTCCTACCGCGCGCGCTGCGAGCCGCCGGCCGTTGGGGCCGCGTGCGCGCGCCTCTGCCGCTCGCGCGGCGCCCCCTCGCGGTGTGGCCCGGAACTGCGCCCCTGCTCGCAGATTGAGGACAAATGCGAGGCGCCGCGTGAGTCCTGCGTTCAACCCCACTCCATCCCGTCACGGCCCCTCCGGCTCCTTTCACAACCTAGTTACCCTCTTCAGGGAACTGGGGACCCGAGAACCCCTCGCCAGCTTCACTCATGGTCTTCAG